>VYZV01030267.1:14837-92498 GCA_013401275.1 Pandion haliaetus
CCCGCCCCCCCATCTTGGGGTTGGTGAGGATGCATGGTCCATTGAAAGCCTCACGGAAGGGTAGGATGGGGTGTGGAGGGTTGGGAGCAGGGATGCAGAGCAGTTCCATCACTTACCAAATCCACTTTCACCACTGCATCGGAGTTCTGCCACCCGGGGTGGAAGGGAACAGGGAGAGGGAGAGCAGGTTAGCAGCGCAGCCTCAGCTGAGTACGACTACACACCGGCACACGCATGCATTAGAAGTCACAGACAGGTCCCCAAGGATGAAGGAACCAAACACCTTGAAAGGAAAAGCCCTGGCTGGGAAAGCTCTGCATACAGGGGAGAGGTCTGCCGTGACACACCAAACCCACCTCCGCGTGGGAGAAGTCTCTCTTGCACTCTGCTAAGGGGAGACCCACAGTCCCTGACAGCAAAGGATTGGGGCTGGAAAGACTTTAGCCTTCAGCGTGGATAACACCTCTCTGCTCTCTCGGAGCTGTTCTTGCCTATCTGGGAAGGTCTGCAAGCTCCTGTGGTAGACTTCAAGAAGCGTGTGTGTGCTGGGGCATTCCAGCCATATCCACGCACACATACCCTGTGGCCCCTCTTGCACGAAGCTGCGGGAGCAGACGCACACGATACAGCTTCTTGCGCACAGACGAGGAACTCTACGTGCAGGGGCATATGTGAATGCACCAGGGACCTTGTGGGGGGTGTGTGTGTGTGTATCTGTACATATGTGCTTGTGAGGCTTTGCATGTGCCATAGTCTTTCTGTAAATGTGCACGTGTGAAGGGCCATGCATATTTGGAGCCCACAACATGCCTGTAGGCACATGTATGCACATGTGCTGCTTGTCTGGGGGGTTGGGTGAGCATGCTGCTGCAAAGGGCCTCCTGCAGAAAGAAATCTGTTTCATTCTGTGGAGGAAGCTCTGGAGCAGAAGGGTATGAGGAAGAGTTGAAATTCCTGTTCTGGGTGAGAAAATGGGCACAGGTACATTCAGCGTGTGAACAAAGCCTGATGCCTCTGGGACACGTTGCTGGTCCAATGCATACAATGCCAAATTTTTAGGGCAAACACAATAGGTCTAAAGATCTTTGGCTGCCTCAGGCTGACCCTGTGTGCCTGGATCAGCTCTACGCCACGCGCATCTGCCGTCCCCTGCGCAGCACAGACTTGCTCTACAGTGGTTGTGCAGCGGCACTGCACTGACCACCCGTCTGGACGGCTGCATGGATATTTCAAAGAGCTGATGTAGCCATCTGAATGTCTCAAAACTATTGTAGAAAGGAAAAAAGTATGGGGGAAATCTGTGTGACCATGGCTGTTGCAGAGACTGCGCAGTGTGCAGTGCTTTGAAAGGGCAGGATCGCTGCAGCTGTGCAGATGGGGAATTTCTGATGGGTCACTTGTGTCTGTGTTGGTCACAGACAGGGACAGGGTTGTGCTTGTGGATGCTCATTTCCATCTGACTGTATTTGAAGAAAAACATAAAGCTGTCTGATTTGCGTAGCCCAGGACAGTCCTTTTCTGAGCAGCGAGCACCAGCTAATTTCAGAGAGGACAGAAAGAGGCCAACGTGTAGGACTGACAATGACCCAAAGCTCTTCATTCCAGACATCAGTCCAACTCCATGTTCAGCAGGACAAAGCAGCCTCTCTTTGGGTTGGGTCAAAGACTGGCAATTCAGTGAGGAAAGAGATGCTAAAGTGGTGCTGACATACGGACACTCACAGCTTCCAGCTTCACCATTGTCTCCATCTTCTTGACGGGAACTTCAGGTTCCATATTGACAACGATCTCCCCTGTGGGGCGAGAGTGATGGGCCCCGTTGGCCATTGCCAGATAGCCGTTGAGGCATTTAGCTGGACAGAGAAAGAGAAAGAAAAAGAGAGAAGGATAGCATAAAGGAGAAACTGAGAGCTCAGGAGAGATCCTACAGGATTCATGCAGGAGTGATGTGTGACTGCCTTGTTCAGAGAAGAGCAGCAGAGGAAATGAGCACAGACCCTTACAGCATGAGTAAAAAACCCTTCCATAGCAAAGGAAAGCAGATGGTGAGAAAGGATTGGCTTTTTTCACCTGCACCCGTGTCCAGAGGAGAAGAGGCAGAGAGTGTGATTGCCCTGAAAGTATCATATGGCATGGAGACAACCACAGGTCCAGACCTCTGGCTGGAACCAGGGATGGCCCTTGGCAATCCCCCCACAGACCTCCTGTCTCTGCCCAGCCAAGAGAACCTCCACTTCCACCAAGGACTGGGAGAAGATGAGCAATTCCTGTGGCTCACCAAGCCCTCCGCTGCTGTGCTGGGTGCAGGAAAAGTGGGTTTGTGATGGTTTTTGCTGTGGGTGCTGATAGATGGGGTGGTGGTTGGGATTGAGAGGGTGACCTCAATCTGTAGCTTTCTAGTCTTTACTCAAATAATAGCAGCAGCAGGCTTTGAGCAATGGCAAATTCACCTCCCAGTCCTGAGGAATGTTTGGGGGGGTTTGTTTAGAGTCATGAAGCTGCAGAGAGGTTAGAAGTGAACCAGCCTTTCTTGTCTTACAGGTATCAGGGCGAGCACACAGTTATCGCAGTGAGACCCACAGATCAAAAAAACCAAAGGGGAATCACGGCCTCACACCCAGTAGCTTCTCACCCCCTTGACCCAAACCCAGAAGCACACTTGCTTAACCAAGAAGCAGGCAACATCCCATTGTCCTTACAACCCTCTACCCATCTCCCTCTTCTCCGTGCTCAATGCCCCACCGATGACCCACACCAGCCAGGCCCCCATGGCCCAAGCCTGGTACCTGTCATATTCCAGTGCTGGGCTTTCTTATCTGGTGGGCGGTAGATGAACTTTCGGAGGGAGCTGACAGCGTGGGACCCCACCAGGGTGTAACGCCCAAAAGCCCGGCAGTCTACCACCCGGATGTTGAGGGGTGGATGGAGCAGCTCATTCTCTGGGAGGTCCTGGGAAGCAAAGGTGTGCTGGTTATCAAGGGCTGGATGTGAGCTGTAGGATGTCTACTTTGGTAGTTGGAAAGGCCAGTAGGGACTAAAGCAGGGATTGTGTTGGAGGAAGAGGTCTAGAGCAGCTCCAGCAAAACATGGCTTGGGAGCCCTCAGAGAAAGGCCATCACCAATTGGGATGGAGCTCATGTCCTCCATTGCTGTGGTGAAACTGAAGCAAGGACTAGGAGCCATGGTTTGGGCTTCAGAAAATCTGGGTTTCAGTTGAGGACTCAGAGGGAAGAGGAAACACTCACCACTTCAAACCACTTGACCAAAGTGCTGAAGTTGGGGTTTTTCTTGTAGTTCTGGATGAGGGCTGACTGGACCCCCTTCCCAGCACACTCAATGTCCACACGGGGCCGGTCCACCTGGGCCAGGTTCACTCTCTTCAGATCCCTGAGCCCCCAGAACAAGATCTAGGGCAGGAGGAAGAAAAGGAAGAACATGAATATGAGAGGGACTGCCCCTGGCTGGAGCCAGGCTAGAGCCAATGGAGTTGGTTCTCTGTATCCCCCAGGAGCAGGGACCCTACTGCAAATGTCATTTTCCAGGCAGTGGTGGATCCCTGAGGTATCTTCTCCTCCACGTGGCTCAGGGCTGCAGCTCAGTCTTTCTCTGACACCCCGCATAATCCACCCCACACCTGACCTGCAGCAGCCTAAGGTCTCCAACCTGCTGCCCTCGATACTCCCTTTTCTGCATTTCTCCTTTTCTAGCCTTTTTCTGCCATGGGACTCCATAGAGCAGGACCAGACCAGCTTTGGACATCCACAGTGGCTCTTGATTCAGCACTAGCATCATTTTGTCAAAATTATATCAGTATCACTGGGGAAACTTTCCTCTCCCTTCTTAGGGTGACATACTGCCACCATGACCAAAAGTTCCCCTAAAGTGAGATTTTTCCACCTCCTGATTCCCCATGGCTGTATTCACCTTGCACATCAGAGGAACACAATTTATTTAACCAGATGCAAATGTCTGGAAGAGCAGGAGCTAGGATCCCTTTAGAGACTTGAAGATCTGGTCGGCAGCATCTCACCTGAGCAGAGACACCTACAACCATGGGTGAATTGTGCACAGAACGTCACTGGCTGCATTGCCTGGATCACCACCATCTACCAAGACAACCAAGGGACAGGGATGCTGACTGGATGCATCACCCTTCAGATATCTACAGATACACGAGGGGCATCTTGCCCTTGATGCCTGACGTTGATGGGATGCAGCTCACCTGACCTATGTGACTGCTTCAGGTGGAGATGTATTACATGTGTATCTCTAACGTGCCCTGCATTGCATCTCAGCCCAAGTGCTATCGACTTGCTATGGTCCTCACATTTAAGACAGCGAGGAGTGATCCAGTTCCCTGTTCTTTCTGGGCTGCTGCAACCTCGGTCTCTGTGCAGCCAGTACAGACAGATCCTTGCAGTGCAGACATCTGGTCTTGGTGCCCAGCTAGTCATCAGAGCCTCAAAGATCCCTCCTGGCCTTCAAACACCCATGGACAGACTCTCTTGCCCCACACAATGCTGAATATTAAAATTTGGTGCTCCGAGGGAATTACCTCCACTCTGTATTTACTCAGCACTGGCCGAATCCCCAGTGGCACTGGCAGGATGGGACCACGGTCCATGTCTGTGGGGCCATCGACTGGAGGCAGGCCTGACTTGCCCCCAGGGCCAATCTGGAAGAGATGCAGCATGGATTAAGATCTGTTCCTCTGAGATGGTGCTCAGCTCTTGGGAAGCAGTGTTTTGTCAGTCTCAGCTGCAACTGGCACACCCTGTTGTCATGCGTCGAGTCTGTTTTGTCTCAGAGGGTGCAGGAGCAGCAAGGGTTGCTGAGCATCCAGCTGATTGTACAGCGCAGCTACTTCAGGAAAAGGCAGACACGTGAGCAGAAGGTGCTGGGCAGTGTTGTGCTTCCACACAGGACAGACTCAGCAGCAAAGCAAACTTCTCAGCCCACCAACATACCCCAAACCCAAGGCTGTTCCTTTTCTTCCTGTAAGGAGTTGCATCTGCCTGGGCTGGGTGTGAAGAGATGCAGAAATGGTCTGAGAGCTCAGCCCAGGAGCAGGTTTCAGGTCCCATTTCCAACCCAAGGCATGAGGGAGATCAAATATCCCATGTGAGCCATTCCCTACAGAAAAGACCCCACTGCAAGCAAAGTTGGGGGGAAAAAATGTCTTGGATGAGCACCTGCCCTGGCAGACAAAGGAAATGAGAAAAGGACCCTGGGGAGTGGGACACCAGGCTCAGCAGCAGCCTGCCAGGCTGCCCTGATCTCGCCACCATCATAGGGCATCTGAGGACATTGCAGACAGACAGGCAGGTAAAGCAAAATCTCCTTTGAAGTCTCCTGCACACCAGGAGACTGCTGAGGTACATCCATACGAATACGACAGTGTCAGTGTACGGGAAAGGAAGCATGAAAGCAGGAGGGTTTAACTCTGCTACCCCCACAGACTATGTGGCTAAAATTTCACCATACCCTTGGGATCCTGCTATAAATCCACACCCCTTTTTCCTGAGACCTTCAAATTGGCACCTCTGAGAGCACCAAGGCTCCCATTGGCATCTCCTGTATCCCGGTGACGTTGTAGAGAGTTTCGGCTAACACAACACTTTTAGTGGGGTGTCCTGTCCAGCAGGATACCTGGGACTCACTGCTCACCATCTTGACCAGCATAACTGGGCAAGAGCTGCCCTCTCACTGGGTTAGTAGCTGTGCTAAACCCTTCTAGCCTTTCTAGGGTGTATGAACCACCTGCTCTTTGCAGCACCTAAGATATATAAGCACGGGTTAAGCCCTGCTCCCTTGCAACCCTCCATCCCATCCTTTCCCTCCCTTGGTCTGGGGTGGCTTTGGCCAGATGGTACCTGGAGCAGCTCGAAGGCAGCCAGCAGGTCACCTGCGGTGGAGTTGCCCCGGTAGATCTGGTAGTACTCCAGCTGCGGGGGGAAGCGCGGTGGGCAGTAGTGCTCATCCGACATCTTCACCACCGGTTTGGCAAAGGTGCGGCCCATGAAGTCAGCTTTGCCCTGGAGAGGTGAAGAGAGCACTTGGGTTTGCTGACCCAACATGAGGTCTCCCAAATTAGCCCCACAGCTCTCCCCATCGTGGTCAGGACAGGACCAGAATAGGACCAGGTCCCGCTGGGCCTGAGACACCGAAGCTCAGGGCCAGCTTTCACTCCTGGCTTCTTCAAATAAGGTGAAGGAGGTGGCCTAGGGCTGGGACAGCAAGGAGGCCAGGTCTCAGGAGCTTTTCTAGGGGGAAAGACTCAGGTAATGTCTCCTTGCCTCCAACCTCACAAAAGCTCTTGCTTCACTCTCCAAAAATAAGATATCATTAAGTTGAGCCTGAGGTCTAATGAGCAGTGGAGGCTGCTCATGCCATGGGAGGTGTGGAGGGGACCATTTTCCAGGAGTAAGGCTGCTTCTCACATCCTCTGCACCCACTGCTTGGCCTCTGACTCAGGACTGATCGCAGCATCTAAATCATAAACATTTTCCTTTGCTGGGATTCATCTTACCACTGTGTCCTGGTCATAGATCTCAATAACAATTATGGGAGGGTCATCCCGCATCTCATGGGCTTCTCCATACAGCTCCACATTGTCAAAGACCAGCAGCTGGTCCCAGGTCGGGCAAAGGGTCTCATTGAGAACCTGGAAGAATGGGAGAGAGACTTACCGCTCCAGGTAGAGACTAAGGCTCTGTGCAAGGGCAGCAGACCGGGCATCGGTCTCAGCTGTCTGGCAGCACTAGTGGTCTGCTGCACATTTTTTTTGGACCAGCGAGGCATGGGGTATCTCCCAAGGACTGTTCTAAGAAAAAAACCCCAACAGCAGGCAAGCAGACACAAGTTATATCATAGAATCATATCATAGCATGGTTTGGGTTGGAAGGGACATTAAAGATCATCTAGTTCCAACCCCCCTGCCATAGGCAGGGACACCTTCCACCTTTTCCAGTGTCCACCAGGCTTGCTAAAGCTTGGTAGCCTTCAGCCCAGGAAGGGCAGACACAAAACCCACTTCAACATGCACCTCTTTCTCCTAACTGGGCAGGTGGATCACTGCCACAGGGACACAGGATAGCTGTGTGCTGGTGCAGGGGGACAGGTTGTGAATGTGCTCCTGAGGAAGGGTCTCCTGGAGACAGTCAAGCCCAGTGCTACAGCTGCTTTCCCACCACAGGACCCCATGATCAACCTCATCCTTGATTCACTAGCAGTCACAAGACCCTGTGGCAGGGGAGCAGGATGTGTAGGGACAGGCAACATCAGAGCTCAGCCCTCCAGGTCAGGAGATGGTGTTTACCTCAGTGCATTGGCTCTGGGAGATGAAGAAGACTCGTGCAAAGGGATCTGAAAGGCCACTGCTGTCAGCTGCAAATAAACTCCTGGCTTGGTACATGTGGGCTCGCAGCTGGAAAACCTGCTTCTCTGCAAGAGAGAGGAGAAGTGAGACAGCTTGGTACACAACCCTGGAGCCCAGCCATGGGGTTCAGCCTGCAGAGCGAGGTCTCAGGGACATGCTTTTGCTCAGGGCCAGCACTGCTGGAGGGTATAGGCTCGAAGCATGCGTTTGAATGGATATGGACTTCCTTGGCATCCTGCTTGCCATGTGCAGAATGACAGCTATGAATGGGGTAGGGAGGAGGGTGAACAGTTCCCACATCCCAGCTCCGCATGGGAGCAGTGTGGGACTTCAGACTGGGAGAAATGGAATTATTTCCCCCTTAGCTCCTGGAAGCCCTTGGTCCAAGTGGTGTCCAGCCAGGGTCCCTCCTGCCCTCTTCCATGTCCTGTCCCCAGACTCACTGCAGGCAGGAAGTTCTTACTGGTGTAGAGGAGGCTGATGGGTGGGAAGGATGGCAAGTTTTGGCCTCTGGTGGTCTTCTTCTCCTCAAAGCCACAGGGCAGGCCACTCAAGAAGTCTTTGCGCTGTTTGTTGAGACCCAGCCACAAATACATCTCCATCTTGGCCTGAACTGTCCAGCCAGCAGGTCCAAAGCCCCTCTTCCCAGGTAGCTGGGCACAAAGGACAGAAGAGTTTACACGGATATAGGGAAGGCCTTAGAGATGGACAGACCACCTCCTGCAGCATTCATTTCCGTCTGGTGCATTGCTCATACTGCTGCCTCTGAAAACCAGGGACCCAGAGCTCATCATTTTGGATCATGACACTACTCTGGCTCATGCATTATCTGCTTCCCACCAAGCTGTCTTCCTCTTTCTAAGCCAGCGTCCTGTTTTGCGGCCAGCTGGATCAAACACCTCTCTCCTTCCAAGCAATTCTCACTTACCGGTCTGGGTAAGATCAGTGTTTCACATTTTCTAGCAGCAGACTTCCACCCCTACCAGTAGAGTGTGGGTCTGTTTTGCCTAGTATTCAAGCCCCAGAAAAACTGGATACACAGCTCTCTCATCTTCGTCTCCCATCCTCCTAGCCTGTCCTTCCTCCATCTCCCTCCTCTTGGCTGCAGTTCCTCCAGGAAAGATAAATTGGTACCTTGAGGAAGATGGTCTTCACTTTGGCGCAGTCCTTGCCCATCTCCTCATCCACAATGGAGTAGAGGATATCCTTGGAAGGGACACGGGCGTAGGCAATGCGCTTGTTGTTGCTCATCATCCAGATGAAGATGTCAGGAATAGTGTGCTGGGGCTGTGAACACCAGTGAAGAACCCTGTCAGTGTCTCTATTCTGTCTGACCACCGAGGCACCAGAGGAGCTGGAGACCTTCTGAAGGCAAATTCAACAGGTGCCACAGGAGATGGATGTACCCATTGCCACGCTAGGGTCATTGAAATGGTTTTGAGCCTCCAGCTGCAGAAGCTTGTCTGCTTAAGAAAAGCTGCTCAGAGCTAAGCTCAGCAGGTTGAAGCCTAGCAGGAAAGGAAGTGGGATTTACATTTGTTCTAGTTTAAAAAAAAAGATAATTTTAGATTAGAAGACTAAAGATTTTCCTCCTCTCTTCATTCAGTGGCCATGGGGACTGGAGGGCAGGGGCCATACCTTCATTCCTTACTATGGAAGAGGTTCCCTGTCTGGACAGGTCCCATCACACCTTATAGTCTGGTTTACGTTCTGCTGTGGTGAGTCAAAGCCAAGGCAGGCCTTGCTGTAACAAAAGGTATGTGTTCAAGGCTGGGAGCCTGCCATGGGAAATGAGAACAGGAGGTGCAACAACTACAGCTCCCACGAGGGCCAATGACCCCCAATGCCTGACCCAGTCCTAAACTGTAAAAATATCAGAGGAATGGTATAATTTTCTGAAAGAAGGAAAAAATACTTTGCAGATACAGCATCCCCTTGGATATGCTGTGAGCAGCTCTACTATATTGGACTATTATATCTCACTTGTGAGCTGGAGTGAAGGAAGAATACAGTGCATTGCTAAAAATTAGACAGTTTGTGTTCTGTGAGAGGACAGGGCTTTATCCCACAGCCTTTTGTAAAGCCACTTATTTTAGCAACTCCGTACCTAGCCAGGATCAGAAACAGCTCCCTGCCGCTGCCGCTGACTTTAATGCTCTGTGGACATGTGCCACCTTCCGATGACTAATCCCCCAGGCATCTGCATGGCCTTGCCATGGCTGAGGCTGGCAGAAATGCCTTCAGCTCAGCTGCAAGAGGACCCAGCTCTGTTACTGGCTGGGAAGGGCTCTTAAATTCGTTTTAGCACCGACTCATTCCAACCCAGCAGTGCACGGGCAAACCTGGGAGGCATGGGGCAGTGTGTAGACTTGGAGCGACTCCTTGCACAAGACCCATGCTACCGGGGACCTCTCCTGCCTACAGGGTTTGCAGCGAGGTCTCCATCCATCCCATGCTGCTGTCGCCATGCGCTGACCCAGCTCACACCGTCTCTACATGCGGAGGGACTCACCTCGTCTGCCAAGAATCGGAGTTTCTGCAGGAAGTTTTGCACCAGCTTCAGCTTGTCTTTCACGGTGTTCTTCTTCACCTGCGACCGCAGAGTCGTGGCTTGCTGCCCCATGTTCTCCTGTGGTTAAAGGAGAGCCCAGGACACCACATTAGCAAGAGCAGAACGGAGCACAGAGAAGGGAGCAGCACCGGGCAGGTCCCCGGTGTTTGGGAAAGGGTGGTGAGGAGGCAGATGCCTTAATCCCACCATGTACATCCTGGTGAAGGTCCTTCTGACAACCTTTCATCAGCCTTGGCAGGATGCAGGGAGGGCCCCTGACAGTGCAGAGATGTCTGTCCCAGCAGAAGGTGTGCAGGACAGAGAGGTGTCAGCTGTGCTTAGGGAATTTTAGGGTGGCTTCTAGCCTGGTATTAAAGGCAATCTCTCCCCTTCTGCTGACCCTGCTGTAATTCAGCACCTGACCATTCGGAAAAGGGGACGTGGAGGTTTTCACATGTTAAATTCATTGCTCTCTAGTATGCAGCTGGCTACTGAAGCCAGTGTCCTTGGCTGTGCCAGCTGGATAAGCCACCTGCTCTTTGTACATCTCTTTTGCTCATTCAACTTCTTTGCAAGGAGCTGGGCTACCAGCCCCAAACATCTAGGTCCTATCTATCCCTGGAGCAGCTGTGCTCTGCAGGGTTCCCTTAAAGTACTCCTTCCCAGTTTCCTCAGCTGTTTGACAGCAATGCAGCTCCTCCTCTGCACTCCTGGATTTCTTCCCGAGGCAAAGCAGAGTGTGTGTGTGTGGGGAGGCAGCAGCAGGGACCCAAGTGCCACCTGGAACCTGTGCAAGACCCAAATGCTCTTGGGCTCCTCTGTTAAGAAATAAACCCCGAACCCTCAATCCACAGAGACTGGATATCAGCACGCCTAAGGACCTAAGTTTCCCACTCCATTGACAAGATCCAGCCCCCGCTCATGAATCCTCCTCCCTGTCTGGCTGAATCCTACTTACCAGCTCCCGCATGCAGGACTTAAGTCTCTCCCGGTCCAGCCTCGTGCGGGAAGAGTGGTGCTGGTCTTTGTCAGCCAACATCACGAAGCGCCTGGTGGAAAAAGGTCAGCAGCATGAATCCCACAGGAGCCCCTGGGCCCCCCCCCAAGGAGCCGTGGCCGGCTGGATGTCTGCCAGCAGGAGAGCACCTCATTGGAGGAAAATGCTCTCATTCCTCCCCAGCCTGCAATGCAATCACGGCCAAGTGGCCTGTTTGCACCCAGTGCTGAGTGTCATGCACGGGGAGTAGGTGCTGATCAGGTACCAGCCTGTGGAGGCCACAAGATTGAGGCTTTTGCCACTGGTTTGGGGTCTTTGGGGTGCAGATGCAAGCACCACCTCACCCTTGCTCCAAGCCAGAAGGCGGGTGACATGGCAGTGTGCCAATGCAATTAAATGCTTGCCCATCATCCAGAGGATAAGGCAAGGTGAGCTTATGCTCATGACCTTGCCCATAGACACACAGAAAGCAGGGTTCTGTAGCGTGCCACCTTCGCCCATCTTTTACTCACAAGCACCCGCTGCTCAGCTCCTCCAGGACCCCTCGGAGCCGGCGCTCCGGGTGCGGCTTCTCCGTCTTGATCATTTCTTGCACGTCGTTGAGCCCTTCCTCCTGAAGCATCGATGGGGGAGTGGTGAGGGGGTGGTGGGGCAGAGCCCCTTGGTGGAACAAGGTCCCCCCTGAGGTCCAACCCTGCATAGAGCGGCCCTGTGGGAACTGCCAGTGGGAAACATCTGCTGCTTCTCCAGACCTGCTGGCCTCAGGGCTCAGGTTGGGCACACATCTGGCTGAGAGGACCTGACTCTGGGTGATGGGAACGGCTCTACCGCCCTCCATGAGACTAGCTGGCCAAGGTCTGCTCCGTCTTGGCTGGACCCGGCAGGCTCTCCCTTTGCAGATCCTGCTGTGACCCTGCCAGCATGGAGCTGTCAAAAAGGCTCCTTGGGAATTAGCTGAGACTATTAAGGAGACTCTGCCACACAAGCGGTTCACCCCTGGAGTCCAGGGGGACAAAGCTTCCCTGCTTCTGCTCCCTTTAGTGGGGACACCTGGGTCTGACCCACAGAAAATCCAATGAGCTCTTAGGATTTGGACATTAAAATTGTGGAGCATTTAGCACTGGGAAACTTCCCCCTTTCTGGCACAAGTTTGCTAGTGGGTCCTTGCGCTGTTTGTCCCTGCTTTGTGACAAGCTGCAGAGATGCACAGGGAGCCTGGATGTGCCTCATGCCAGCCCCGTGCCTCAAGCTGTCTCCTTCCCCAGCACGTACTGACCAGCTTGTCTCCAATCTTGTCCATGATGTTGGCATTATACAATCTGCGGCGCTGGTCCTGCCACCAGCTCTTGATATAGATGCAGGGCTTCTTCTCAAAGTATGGCAGGTGGAAGTAGTTCCTGCAAGAGGAGGCATAAGAGATGCTCCATGGTGGTATCGCTCCTGGCCAGGAACAGCCCCTGTCCCACATCTCTCCCAGGGAGGCAATGCTGTGGTGGGGAGTGGGGTATATAAGAGGTCAGACGTGGGAGAGCAGGGGCTGAGGTGAATTGCACCCTGGAAGGACAGTGGCTCCAGCTCTCCTAGCATCCTTCCCAATGCCAGACCCAGTGACCAGGGATTGCAAATTTACCATCTCAGACCTGGTGGCCCAGAGAGAAACTAGGGAAGCTCCCACTCCCGTGACCTCAGCCATAGCCCAGCAGAGAGCAAACATCTCCAGCGTGGCAGCAGCATGAGCAGGAGCACAAGGGAAACCAAAGCCTTAACACCCTTTTCTAATTGCTGGTGAGCATCTCCTATAGTCCCCTGGCCTTCCCAGCAGGAAGAGGTCTCTGCCCTTTGCAGAACTGACAGCTTTCCATATGCTGGTGGGATGGAGCGGTGTCAGTTGTGGGAACAGTTAAAGGAAGGATGAGGCTGAAGACTGGGTTCATGCTTCTTGGCTGCCTGAGTGCTGGCCATGAGCTGGGATCCACCCAGCATAAAGCCACTGCCTATCCTGCTGTACCCCTAGTTAAAAAGCAGCTTCAGCTCGTCCTTCCGAAGCCACCGGCGTGTTTCCAGCCAGAGGATGTCAGCAAAGCCCCACGGTTGAGTGTGAGGCTCCCAGCACCCAGGGGCTGGAGAGAGCCAGGGAAACAGCATGAGAGTCAAAGCCCAGGGGACAGGCTCAAAAACCTTTGGGGATGCTCATCTCCATGCGACACGGGCCTTGACAAGGAGCTGGCGGACAAGTGAGGGAACCCCAGGAAGACCTTTTTGTCTGGAGTTCAACTACCCTCAATTCAGTGTGGTTTGTTTTATTTCCCAGTTGAATTAAGTCAGGCAGTTAATTCTATTAACACCTCTCTGCTGGTATAACATGGTTAAAATCCACTTTAAGCATATCTCATCAGGTCAAATCCAATTAGCTTTCCTTAGTACTAGCCCTTTGTATTCAAACCCAGGCTGTGGCTGAAGCCCAGCCCAGACATCCCCAAGCCACATGCGGTGATCCCGTTCAGTTTGGGGCTTTCTGATCCAGCGGCTTGGGGTGGAAAGCACCCACCAGAATCACACTTGCAGCTGTCTGGATCTTGGCTGTATTTCAGGGTGACGGCTACCTGCACGTCACAAAGCAATCTGTAAAGCAGACAAAAAATTTGCCATAATTTTATAGCTGGAGAAACTGAGGCAGAGGAACCAGAAGCGATTTGTCCACTGACAACCAGCTGTGCAATGACAGGCCCTGGGTAGGACCGTTTCCCAAGGCCTGGTTCTGTTAAACACCGGAGTGTGGATGTCAATGACTGTAAGCAATGGGGACAGACTGACCAAAAGAGAGATGCTGTAAACTAGGGAGGCTGAGGACTGAGAGTCTTTTACCCCATCTCCTGCCTAACACATTCTCAAGACCTTTTTCCAGCAGTGTTTGCATCCTCTCCTCTCTGCATGTCAGTGACCTTGTCTAGCTTTTAAGACCCCAAGTGATGAGGAAAAGCACTTTGTCTCAGCATAAATTACCCTCACTTCTGATATCTGTGCTGTATCTCTAGATGGACCTTTCCTTTTCTCCACGTGGTGCTCATGATGTTTTTGTAAGTTGAGCAGCTAGAGAGAGCACAGATGCAAAGCCCAGATCTCTCCTCCCTGATGTGCAGTACTGGGTTGTGCCACCAAGCGTGGCAGCGATCCTAAGGAAGGACCTGTTTATAGATTGGTTTCCTGAATGTATGAAACTTATATGTACAGGAGTTATCCTGTTTTCTTCAGTGCCCACCAACGATTATTTGAATCCACTGGTTCGCTTCATCCTTATTTGCTATAGAGGAAGAGCACTAAAGGTATCAGATAGCCTTGAGTTCTGGGTGCACATCTGGCTAGGTGGATGAAGGACAGCCTTTGTGGAGTAGCCTGGGAGATGAATTCAGCCCTTATTGGACATCAGAGAATCCACAGGAATGCTCAGAACTGTAGGGAATGGGTGGGGGGGTTCAGCTGGCAGACTGTAGTATCTAAGACAAGGTATCTACACGTGGTATCCAAACTCCCTTTACATGGCATGGAGATCTGGTCCCCACTGCTGCTCCCAGGTCTGTTTGGCCAAATGAATCCAGGGTCGGCACTGACTTCACCTCTGCAGACAGTGGTGGGTGCTCGGACACCCAGCGCATGTGGGAACTACTACAGACTATGTCTGGACTGAAAGCCACATCTCTGCCCAGTGGCACTTCAGTGGCCAGGTGGGCATGCTTACCTGTCTGTGACCAGGGGCTTCACGGGTTGAGTTGAAGAAACAGAGACCAGCTCTCCATCCTCATCGCCTTCATCCTCACTTGAGTTCTGGAGCAGCTCGGACTCCTCCTCATCCCCATCCCCTCCCTCTTTCTTCCTCCGTAGGAGGGGTTTGGTCATGCCATCGATCTGGTTCCCATAGTTACCTCAAGAAAAAAAATGTGAAATGAAGTCACAGGGTTGTAACTCCAATGGCTTTAATTCAGGCTGGGGACAATTTTGCTCCGCAGGAACCATGGGGGACAGTGGAGTTCAACTCTCTGAAACCATGCCCAGGAACCACACATTAGTGATGGGTGTCTGTCCCCTGCTTGAGCCAGTAGGAATACACACCCTCCCTTTGGTGGTCAGCCTCAGGAGACACAAAGCCAGGGTGAGAGAGGGAGCAGCTCCACTGGCCACAGCACAGCATGCACACAATAGATCATTTGGGGCCCCGTATGGCTTGTGCCAGTAGAGTAGCCATCATCTTCTCCCTAAACTGAGGGACCTGCATGCTCTAGCATGTGTTGGTATGGAAAATGGGGAAGAAACCCTGCTCTCGGCCTTGGATACTGCATTCACCAGCAGGCATGCTTCAAAACCACGCTCCACAAAAAAGAACCAACCTATTGTGACTTCAAAGTTGACGGGTTTGTCACCAATCTTCCTGTCAATCATGGTAGCTTCCAGGAAGGCTCCGAAGAGAAAGAACTCCTCCATCTTCCCAGTGCAGTTCTGCAGGAGAGATTACGGGGATCTGCGTTGAGGTCAGAGGAACACCTAGGAGGGCAGGTCCCCTTGGGCTGAGGGGTGCATCACCTGGCACCTCTGAGCACCCTCATGGGCTTTCTGAAGGGGAAATGTCACTGCTCGGGCTTTCAAGGGGACCGTGAGGGTTTTCTCTCCCCCAGCCTGAGCCATCTCTAGGCTCATTGCAGAGAGAGTTTAGCCAAAGATTTTAGCCTAACTTTTAAATGTGTTGAGATCAGTCATCCCTTGCACGTGAGGGACTGTCTAAGGGACATTCAGGAGTATGAGCCTGAGTTCACTCACAAACTGAATTAATCAAACCACACCAAACCATCTGCCTGGATGCTCTATGAGAACCAGAATGGCTTTATTTCCAGGTGACTTCGTTTCCCCTGGAGGTGAATTAAGGCCACTTCTGAAGGAGAGCTTTCACACAGAGGCTGCGCTGCCATCAGGCTTCTCCATTTCTACTTCATACCCTTGGCTCATATGGATTGACATATGCAGGCATCCCCAGGTAGGACAAGCCAGGATGTGTCTGTTTATGCAGAGCACAGGTAGCAGCCTTGCAGGCTTTACATGTCAGGACTAAAGCTGTGGGGCTTCTCTTGTCAGGAAAGAGCCATTCAATTTCTCTGACCAGTTCCACCCTGCCAGAATTGGTTGGAAAATAGATTAGATTCTTGGCTTCCATCTGAAAGCCATCCTCAGGATAGGAGTGAGACAGCTGGCATGAGGAGATGGCTCTTCGTCCTTGTCTAACTCCCAACTGGAGAAACATCTCAAAGTTTAGGATTCTCCCTCACTCAGGTATTCCTTTTGCCCAGCACTCCTAAGAGAGGTGAGCATTTGAATGATCATAAAATCTAAAATCCTTGAAAGATTTGCATTCATTCTGGATCCCCCAGGATCCAGAACATTTAGGACAACACTAAATGAAATCCTCAGTTCGTGAGACCAAAGGCAATTAACCAAGATGCCTGAGACCCAAGACTCACCACTGGCAGCTGTAGGGTTAGGGGTGACTTACGTCAGCAATTGATGTGGCCTGCTCCACTTGCACCTCGGTGGAGCTGTTGATCTCTGGGTTGCTGGTGTCCAAGATCTCCACGGCAAGGCTCATCAAAAGCCTGGCCCGGAAGGAGACGCCTTCACCCAGACCCTCGTTCAGCTCTTGGTGCTCATCCATCAGGGTGTAGTTCCGAGTGGAGCCGTACATGTTCACCCACGCGGGGCCAAAGGTGGGCAGGAAGCCTGCAGCAGATCGGACATGCACGTAAGGAAGGGGGTGTGCAAGGAGGAGGGCATGTTTGCCTCAGGATACAAACTCAGTCATGGATTGGCCTCACTCCTGGTCTGCGTATGATGACACAGGCTTGAATATGCATGTGCGTGGGCAAAGGAAATGCACGATTGCAACCACACACTGGGCAAGCTACCCAATGTGAGAGTCAAGAAAAAAGAACCCCCCCCATTTTCCCCTTTCTAGAGCCATCTTTGGTTTCACATGGGTCCTGTCTATGTATGCTGGTGTGTTCGTGTGTGCGTGAATGGAGGAACCTGTCAGATATTCATCCATTTATGGTAATGAATTTTTTGTTATTGGGTGTATTTGCTTTCAAGTGGTAGACTGGAAGCTTGTGACGAGACTTGGTTTTCAGAGAGCGCGTGTCCAGTGACCTCAGAAGACCACTGCAGTGATTCAAAGTCTCTCCAGTTGTGCACCAAGAAGCAGCTATCTCCAGGGGTGGGGAAGGAGCCTAGGCTATTTTGCTGACTCTCTGCCAAAGGGAAGTCTCTTTACCATGAAGAAGGTAGCTCAGTCTGCCCCCCACCTTAGCTTTACCTTTGTCTCCTTCATTAGAGATCTTCCGCAAATCAATGAAATGGGTACCAATGGCCACATCATTGACTTTGTCTGAATCTCGGATCTGGATCTTTATCCGCTTGCACAACGGGGGGAACATTTCTGTGAAGACTATTTGCTCATTCCAGAGAGGCTCATAGCTGCTTTTTTGTATGGATGTCTTCCCCTGCCGAGTGAGAGGAGACAGACGTTTGATAACGGTTTGAGCTCCCAAGTCATCCCTCACAACCTGAACTGCTCCCTTGCTAACGACCACCAAAATACGCATTCTGCTTTGTGACTCTCTGCTCCCAAGTAACAAGCTCCTTTCCTCAACTGGAGAGTGCGGCAAACCCATCGTAGTCTGCACAAGAGAGGGGAAACATAGCAAACAAGGCGGTTTTGCCATGCATCTCAGCATCTACGTGGCAGGACAACTGAGATCATCTCTGGCCACCTGTACAATGGCTGGTCCTGCTCATGTTACCTTCCAGGGTTACCCTGGTACTGCACGCAGCTTGCTCACCTTCTGCCCTGCAAAGACCACCTGCACATAGGGGTCTACCAAGTCCTTGTTCTCCCCAATGAGAGCCTTCTTCACATTGGCCATGATGCTCGTGTTCATACGGGGCAGTCCCTCTGCTCGATAGATCTTGATGTAGAAACGAGCCCACTGCCTCTCCGGAGGGACCCCATCTGGGAGGAGGAGGTTCCTACAACGTCAACAGATAGGGTTGGAAACAGCTGCTGGAGCTAGCAGGTTTATCAGGAGAGGCTTACCAAAGAGGGAAAAGCTGCCCCGCTTTCTGAGCACTGGCTCTGTGGAGGTAGAAGGATGACCATTTCTGCAGCCATACATTTTAGTACTGTTCTGTTTCTTCCTATCCTCCTGTTTTGGGGTGGGGAGTGGTGGTTTTGCAAGCAAAATCTTAGAGAAACCCTTGAAGGTGCCCCTGGGACAAAGTGCATTCCACTAAAGGGATATAATTCTTATTGTCAGTGGAGTCTAGGGGACAAACAAACTCAGCCTAATTTAGACATCTGAAGCAGGCTAGATGAATGGGATATTAGAAGAGCCTTTTTTCTTTATCAGGTTACAAGGAGAGCTCCACCAGGTTGGTTTTCTTGGCATATTTGGCTTTCCTCTTCTGGGGGAAGAAATGAGAGCCATGGGGGATTCTGTGAACAAAACAATTTCTAGAGGAATTGCTGGAGTTGTCCACGAAAAAGTGGGATAATATCACTACTACAGCATGGAACACTGACCCAAAATAGCTCAGGTGGTACCTCAAGCTCACTGGTCTCCAGCAAGTCAAGAAAGCTGCACTGGTATTTTACTACTAGTCTGTGTTTGTGACTGTGGTGAGAGCCTGAGAGGTGGACTTGAAAGCCTGTCATTGCACTTGGAGATATTTAATCAGCCTGAAATGTTTTGAAGCTGGAACTAAGTTTTAAACTCTCCTGATTTTTTCTTCCATGGCCTTTTAGATGCTCTGGGGAGTCACAGAGCCCTGCCCACCCACGCAGCCTGGGAAACCTGATCCAGACCCTGGCAGCAAGTGATGAAACCTCATCCCATCCCATCCAAGGGCCGACAGGAGCATTATGTAAACAGTGGGGACATGAGGTTGGTTGACAGCAGGCTGGTGTTGGTATAGAGAGCTCAACAACCAGCAGATGGTCTGACCTGACAGCAAGGACTGGTCTGTACTTGATATGACCCAGATTTGCACCGGTAATCTCCCATGTGTTCTCTCTCTGAAAAGCAACTTATTGGTCCCTCTGGTTTCATTGCACAGGGTAGGTATGTGTACTAGAGGGGCTGTCAGCCTGATGTGGTACAATCCAAGGTAAAGAGACGTGAAAAGTCATTCCCAAGGAAGTCTGTGTGATGCTGGCTCTACAGATCCTTACCCTTCAATATCGTCCTCTTCTGTCTCATTGGCTTTGTGTGGTGTCTTGATGTTGTCCCCTTTCCCTACCACAGCGATGTCACACTTCAGGTAACCTTTCAGCCCAGCGGTGAGATCCTCAGGATCAGAAAGGATGGCCCATTTGTGGTAGAACTGGTGCTCTGGAAGCCAGGAGATAAGACAGTCATTTATCAGAATGAGACACAGCAATTACTGCAAGGACTGGAAATGTAATAGACATCTTCAGGTGCGAGGAATTCAGACAGAAACCCCTGAAAAATTCGTTAGGAAGATCTGTCTCATGTTGAAGACTGAAAAGCAATGGGATAAACTGTCTGAAGGGGGGTAGAGTCTCCATCACTGGAAGTCACCATCCCTGGAGGTATTTGAAAGACGTGTAGATGTGGTGCTTAGGGACATGGTTTAGTGGTGGACTTGGCAGTGCTAGGTTAACAGTAGGACCCAATGATCTTAAGGATCTTTACCAACATAAATGATTCTATGATTCAAGTCTTCAAGGTCTCAGGTGCCTTTTGGATGGTGTTAGAAAGACTTCACCCTTCTGTGGAGCCGGGAACCAGACTAGATGCTCCCTTAAGGTCCCCCTCATCATCTGCTGTTCTGTTCATCATCAGTGAGCAACATGACAGCAGTTCTAATCAACCTCTCTCTTTTTTCTATTGCACAGCAGACATCTTCCTTTCTTGGTTTAAATGCCAGCCACAGAGGGCAAGATCCGGCCATGATCTTCAGCTATCTGGAAGGCTGATATCCTGCCTAAGCAAGTTGCCTTGGGCTTCCTTCCTCAGCATGTCGGTGGATAGAGACCAGTGCACCCAGAAGGCATCTCAGCCTCTGGCTGTAACACCTTATTTCAGGATAGGATATACAACCTTCTCCGGAGGTAGACTGCTCTTTCCTGACCACAGAGGGTAGCACAGGTGACTTGCTTATGTCTAGGATACCAACATTAATTTAGATAAGCATCACCCGAGGAAACTGGCACCTGCCCGGCTACCTTGCAAGGACTTTTATTCAATGGTGCAGGTAGGCACATAGGACTGGTTGCAAACAATGTTTACATACCAGGTTGGGTATAAACAGTTCCAACATCCATCTTGAAGGAGCCTACCAAAGTCCCACTGCGCAAGAGGTTTTTTGAGTGGATCACCTGGAAATCGAAAGGGGAAAACAGGTCAGACTTTTTTCCCATGCCCTGGGAGCCATAAGGCTCTTTTCAGAGGTGTTCAGTGTGAGACAGAAAAGGAGCTGATGCGTTTTTCTTGGTCTGTGTAAGGACACTAAAGAGCATGGTGTGATTGGCAGCTCTCGCTTAGCGATGTTGCAAGCAAGTGTATACTTGGATTGAATAAAAAAAAATGCAAAGAAATTAATCTTTGAAACAAGATGCAGTTTTCCAGCCACTATGGGAACAACCACTGGGACGTTTACCTGAAGGAAAGGTCTTTAGGATGCTCCAAATCTATGGTCTAATTCCCTTTGTGTGAGAAAGTGTACAGCTGGTCTGTGCATGGGATAGATATGGATAGTCCTAATTAGCGTGCTTTGGTCAGTGAATCTCCAAATCATGTTCGTCACCCTCCTCCGTGGCTGTGGGGAGGGCTGCAGTCTCTGCTTTGCTCTCAGCATCTTCAGTCCTGAATTTTCACAATACCTCTGCCAGCCTCATGCCCCAGGAAATCCTCTGGCGGGCTTGGGAAGGTGTTGCTTGTCCCCAAGCCGAAACACATCCCAAGACAGGTTTAGTTCTACCTGCCTCTGAAATACCAGAGATCAGCCACGGAGGGAGATAGTGAATACAGGAGTGGAGCTGTGTGGACCCAGCAATGAAGGTCAGCAACAGAAAGAGGGACTGGGGGTCTGCAAAAGAGGTAAGGCTTATAGGACCAAACACCTTGGCTCCTGTGGGGGGGTGTGTCTCACATCAAGGACCTTAAATCCATCCCCAGTGCATATACAAAATGGGCTGGTTTCTTCCAAAGCCCCACAAAAAGGACAATGCAACCATGCGCACTTACAGACAACTTGATGATCTTGTCAAACATGACATCTGGGGGGACGTGGAAATCAAAGACGAAGTACTGAAAAGGAAAGAGCAGTCGTGAAGGTAGGAGAGCTGGGGTGGGCTCCTTTTGGACTGAAAGGCAGTATTATGGTGCATGCTCCAGCTGGAGAAGCTGTGGCTGCCTGGAGGAGCATCCTGCAGCACACGTCACAGCAGAGAGGCATCCGTGTAAGCCCCAATGCTGCCAACCTCTGCAGTCTGGAGAATTAGAAAGAAGCACTAACTTCTAGAAAAACCAAGAATACTTTAGCATAAATCAATTGAGAGCACCTTTTACCATTTTTGCAAAATATCAGAGGGCAAAGGCTTCATTTCTCCTTCTGAGTGGTTTGAGATTTCATCTTATTCCAACAAGAGGTGACAGAAGAAAAAAAGAAAAACCCCAGGCGACAAGGAATTACATTTAATTGACTAACGGCAACGTAGACCCCGAGGAGCAGGTAGCCATGAGCATCACCGGCGGACAGACCCACCTCATTGTAGTAAGGGCAATTGGTCGATTCCTTCATGGACGTGTATTTCTTTTCCTCTCCAACCTCCACGCAGACCACAGGGTCCATGTTGAGCCCAACAAGCTGCCGGGCCTCGATGATGGTGATGCTGACCTGGGGAGAGGGATTCGTGCACCTTCACGTCCTGAGAGCAACATCAGATGCTACTCGCTGCCTTAACCCCTGTCTCCCCATCTCTCATTTTTGAGAGATGCCTCTCATCCATGCCTGCCTCCCATCCCCTCTGCTGCCACAGACTGAGGCAGTGTCTTGAGGTTTCCCAGGCATGGGGCCTGGAAGATCAAGTCCTTTCCTCTTAATTCTCAGGTCTTCCACAAAAGCCAGTTGACAAAGGAAAGCAGACATACGGGGGTCAGCAAGGCACGTACCTTGTTCATAAACCAGCCTAGCACTGCAAATCCTGTTATACTCCAGAAATCAGCCATTCCCCATGAACACTAACCTTGTGATCCTCCTGTTGCAGTGGCCAAATAACTGGACCTTGTGTTCCTTCTGCCTCTTGGTTGTAATTTGTTTTGCACCTTCCCCCTCCTCTTTATGTTCCTTACATTCCACCCTCCTGAATCAAGCACATTCATTCCCTGTAAGCCTCACAATGTGGTCTGCAGTGGATGCTGCAAATGTTCTGTAATAAATCTCTAACAAAAATCATTATTTGCATTGTTCCAGTATATATTGCTGTGCTGAGAAGCGAGGACATAAAGCTAAATCGCTGCTGAATCAGTGGGACTTGGCAAAAATGAGAAGACAAGCCAATTTATGAATCATGTTGGCACCAACTAGTAAAAGAAAAAGAAGCAGCATGGAACATCTGAGCCTTGGGAAACTAAACGTGTAGTTCTTCTAATTCTAGATAAAGTGGCAGGAATGGAGCATCACTGAGCAGGACAACAGCAGCCATGTACCAGCCTATCCGAGGAAACCCAGTGAGCATCCTACTGCCAGCCAGGGCTCACCAATCTTGAATACTAAACAACATACTGAAAGCTCTTGGGGAGTGTCCTGCTTTCAGCTGGGCTAGAGTTAATTTTTTCCCTAGTAGCTGGTACAGCGCTATGGTTTTTGGGTTCAGTATGAGAAGAATGTTGATAACACACTGATGTTTTCAGTTGTTGCTAAGCAGTGTTTAGACTAAGTCAAGGGTTTTTCAGCTTCTCATGCCCGGCTGGCAAGAAGGCTGGAGCGGCTCAAGGAGTTGGGAGGGGACACAGCCAGGAGACCTGACCCAAAGTGGCCAATGGGGTATTCCATACCATGTGACATCATGTCCAGTATATAAACTGGGGGGAGCTGGCCTGGGGGGCAGACCCCTGCTTGGGAACTAACTGGGCATTGTTTGGTGAGTGGTGAGCAATTGCATTGTGCATCACTTGTTTTGTATATTCCAATCCTTTTCTTATTATTGTCATTTTATGATTGTTATTATTCTCATTATTATTTTCTTCCTTTCTGTTCTATTAAACTGTTCTTATCTCAACCCACGAGTTTTACTTTTTTTCCCAATTCTCTCCCCCATCCCACTGGGTGGGGAGAGTGAGTGAGCGGCTGCCTGGTGCTTAGTTGCTGGCTGGAGTTAAACCACAACAGGGAGCAAAAGAAATGTACTGGAGATAGCCTGTTTCAATCACAGATTAATTTGGGCTTTCTGGGCTTCACACGATGGAGAGCAAAACCAATTAATTACTTAATCTTGAGCTTATCACTCGACCATTTAAATGCCAGCTCTTGGGAAGTCATGCTTTGTGAGTGCAGTGCATTGAAACAAACTTGTGCCCTGCAAAACGGTCCCCTCACCCCCAGAGTTGTGACCCCCCGTGAGCTGAGGTTGGGGGCACAACATTGTCACCTACCTGGTAATCCATTGGCCTCCCAGCACTCGGCTCCATTTTGATGTCGGGCTTGGACCTTTGGAGGGGCAGAAGAAACTCTCAGTCAAATCACAGATGGACTTGCAAGCTGTGACACAGCATTTGCAGGGTCACCCCTCAAAGCTCCTGCCCTCTTTGAATCTGAGGAATATAAACCCTGGGGACACACGGTTGTGGGGTGTCTGCCAGCGTGCCCTCACCTCCTGGTTTGCACAAGCTCACACCTGGACCTCACCTCTTATTCGAGACATTGGTGGTGACAGCTGTGACGGAGGCCAAGGAGATGCTGTCTGGCTCCAGTCTACCTCCCTGTCTCATGGCTTTTCGGTCCAGGTCTTCTGCCTCCAAAACAGCGGGTTCATCTGCATAAAGGAGACAAAAGAATCTCTCTTACTGTTTCCACTCGGTGAATAATTAAAGGCGAAGAGAAAGGTAACCAATATGTCCTATCAACCTCACCTGATAATACAAAGAACAATGGTCACCAGGTCAGGTCACAAACAACCTGGTCTAAAAAGGGATTAAAAAAGAGGTATTGCCTCCTGTGACACATTATTCTGCCAGGGCAGTATGCCGATATATGGTTTTGTGAAGGCAGAAAGCAAGCCAAAAATGACAAACACACCAGACCTCAAGGGGTGAAAGAGCATTTGAGCAACTGTTGCAGCTCTAACTACCAGAAGAGCAGTTAGAAAGACAACCAACTGTCTAGCTTTGGGGTAGGGAGGTCTGAAAAAACAGGAGAAAGGGGCCATTTCCCAAGAAGAAAAATTTCTGCAGGGAAAGTCAAGAGCCCAGATTCCACCGGCACTGGACACAGCTGTGTAGTCCACTGGTCTGCATTTCTGTTGGAAGAAGTTGCTGAGGTACTCCTTTCCTGCGCACAATCCGGGTGCATGTCGTGCCTGCTCCTCCTGCCTTTGCTCTGGTCAAGAAATGACCACAAAGCAGCAATGATTTTTTTTCTATTGGGACAGAAACACCAGTATAGCTGTTGGGTCACTGGTTTGCTTTGGTGGCATGGCTGTACAAAGCCACTCACACAGCACAGACACTGCTCCTGGGAAGCAGGTTCCCTGTCCCTTTACTAATCTAGGCAAGCTTGTAGCTTGCTCCAGGAGATCGGCATGCTCCAGGAGAGCAGAAATCAGTTTTTTCACCATAGTCTGGATTGGTTTTGTGAGGTAACATGGGCTTTAGATGAAGTGAGGGAGATCTAGGCTGCGTGTTAGGAAAAGCTCTCCATCAGGGTGGAGAGAGACGCACTGCAATAGGTTGGGTGGGGAAAGGGGGTCCTCAACTCAGCTGGGAGTTTTTGAGATTGAGTCAGAGCTACACCAGCCAGGAAGGACCTAAGCAAGTTCGATGATGCCACGGGCGGGTGGGCAGACAGAATCACATCCTCCCAGCTTGGTTTTCAGTGATTCAGAGGGTCTGTTCGACCCGAGCAGGACGAGCAGTCTATGGGAGGAAAGAGGACCATGGCACATGAGGGATGCTGGCTTGGCCAACAGGCAGAGGGTGCGACACATCCGCTCCGTCCCATCACCAGCTGGCCAGACCAAGGGTAGGAGTCACAACTGAGACAGCATGGAGGCTGAGAGAGGAGGGTGGTGTAAAGAGAGCAGAGCCCTGGTGAGGTGTGCGAAAGCCTGGGGAAGGTGGAAGAAGGAGCTCCACAGCTGTGCAGCACTGACCACACCGTGCAATACAGCAGCTGTCTTGCAACCGTTCCCCGACCACGGGTAAATCCCCATCTGTGAAGGCACTCTACTACCTGACTGTGCACCCTGTTCCTGCCTTTGCATCCCACATGCTTTCTCCATGATCTTGCATGAAGCTTCAACCACAAGATGAACACCCAGGCACTGGGGAGGGAGGGAGGCCACCCAGGTTTCAGTGCCATGCCTTCCCATGGACTGCCAATGCTTCTACCCACACTGGTGTCTCCCAGGCCACATTCCCCTTTTCCAACCCTCAAACCTGGCTGAAAAACAAAAGAGATTTGCCCAGAAACACTGTCCAAAGCAATGCTTTGTCCTTGCTCGCAAACATGCGTTCCCTCATTTCTTTGCTGTTGAAACTCAATCCTTTGCTCTGAACGGAAACAACAGTGAATTTCCAATCGCTGACCCTCTTGTGCGTTTCCAGAAAGGCGTCCAATTTCAATGCCGCTGCAGTGCCGAGCCCGGGGGGACCAGCAGCCCTGCAGCAGCTGAGCCCTTCGTCTCGTGGTGCTGCTGCTCTGCCACGCGCCCAGCAAGGTGCACGGGCTAAATCCTGCTTTGCATTATCACATATGCAGATCATCCCCTCAATATAATCCAGAAGCTGCCTGCATGACTCCCAGGGGTTGTCACAGGTGCGATATCACAAGGTGGGTGATACCTGGCCAAGTCTTCAGCTGGAGACTCTCTCCGTCAGTTCCTACTTCCCATTTCCCTGTGGACACCCTCTCTCCAGCTCTCCTCCCGAGCACCCAATGCTCCCTCTCTGATCCCTGAATTACTGACGGGCTGTGCCCAACATGAGCCACTTTGGGGACGGACATTTTAGCAGGGCCTGTAGCGACAGGACAAGGGGTAATGGTTTTAAACTGAAAGAGGGCAGATCCAGACTAGATATAAGGAAGACATGTTTTATGCTGGGGGTGGTGAGACACTGGCCCAGGTTGCCCAGAGAGGTGGTCGATGCCCCATCCCTGGAACCATTCCAGGTCAGGGTGGATGGGGCTCTGAGCAACCTGATCTGGTTGAAAATGTCCCTGCTCATGGCAGGGGGCTGGACTAGATGGCCTTGAGAGGTCCCTTCCCACCCAAACCATTCTGTGATTCTATGGGGTCTCTCAGGTGCTTTCCTGGGATGTGGAGGATAGCCAAAAAGTGGCACTGGAGCAGGGAACAACCTCCTCCCAGGAACAACATACCTTGTTTCCGATGGTCATCCTTTGGTGGCCGTGTCTTGCCAAGCTTCATGGCTGAAAAAACTCCTTTCCCGGCTCTGGAAGAAGAGAGGGAGAAATAAAAAAACCCCATCAATTACTGTATTTTTTGTGATGTTTCTGGGACTTGGGAGTGGGAACAGGAGGAGTCTTTCACAGCTCAAAAGCAAGAGAGGAAATATCAGCTGAAAGACTAAGCAGGGGCTGCTGCAAACGCGCCACAGGGCAGAGTCAAGACTGCAGCTGAATGCACTGCAGTTGAGTCTTGGGTCTCCTTTTTTTGTCTCAGGGAATGCCCAGACTTGGGATAAAACACAAAGCTGGAGCACAGCGTTAGCAGCCAACGAACTCTTCCCTGTGAACCATGCCTCCTGCCTCTGCTGCTGGCCCCGGCTGCGCACAGACTTCTCATCTCTCCCAACCCATTTGTGCTATTGCTCCCCAGTTACCTAAAACCATTTATTAAAAATGAAAACATCCAACCACTTCCCCCAGCACCTTGCTCTGAAAAACCGATAACCTCTTTGGCTAGATCAGCAGCAAACCTATGCAGGTCCTAAAGTTTTTCAGCAGCCCATTACAGCAACATGATTTTTCCCTTCCAGCATAGTAAACACCAGTACCAGGTCAGTCTTAGCTCCCTGTCCAAATCTAGGCTGGGGTCCAGTTCAGTCAGGGCAGTTTGGGCTGGACTGGCTGATAAAATAATGGTTTGCAAATGGCTTGCCAGTTGCTTTCGAAAAATATCCATCATTTCAAGGCAAGTCTAAGAAGTAGAGCTTCTAGCTCCAAATGAGTCAGTGGGGCTAGGACCATTACTCCAGCTCAGAAATCAGCCCGTGCAACCACAAGTGCATTGACAGTCTGGACTTCTACGTTACTTGGCATTTGTTACATACGTGTTCAGCAAATATACACAAATATGGCATTCAGTAAACGATAGGATTTCTGCACTGCAATCTGGATTGCTCTCAAATGCAGAGCTAGCAAACAGGCAGGTATTGTTAAAGACAAAAGCCTTGCAGATATTTCCAGGAGACTGTTCCCTGTTATTTGGAGGTAAGACCGTGCTGCTGTTGCAGAGGTGCGAGGTTCTGAGTTACCCTGGTGAAAGTTATGGAGTCTGGATGTAATGTGGATTTTTAGCCTGACGATTCAGCTGAAAACCTCAGTAGGAAAGAAGCTCTGTAGTGTCTGTAAAACTGAAACCAGCAAGAAGTACAAGTCAGACCGTGCGATAACCCTGTTCTGATATTAAAGAGCAAAGAGTTGGGGAGAGACTTGAAGGCAACGGCCTGTGACTGTCCCAAAAGCAGAAGGTGGTAAAGCCGAAGGGGAATTTTTTTGCTTGGAAAATCCCCGTTCCCTGAAAGTGTTGCTCTTTGCAGAAACCTTGCAGGTTTGACGGATGTGTTGTTGGGCCAGCTTAGAAGTGAGGGGGTACTTCAGCTCCAGCCTGGACCTCACCTCCAAGCTGGCTGCCAGGGCAGGGGAGCCAGGGCTCAGCACCAGCCCTGGATGCAGCAGGATTGGGATGCGCTGCCTTAGCCAGGCAACAGCATCGAAACTGCGGGATCCCCCAGTCTCAGCCGTTTGGTTTTTTTTTTTGCAGAACAAAGAATTCCTGCCATTGCAGCCAGCCTGATGCATTTGTTGTCTTAAGCAACAACTGGAAGTTTGCAGGCTGCTGACAGAACCGGAGCAAACGAGAAGAAAATTAAGGAGAATAGGAGGATAACGTATTCACCAAGTGAGGGGGAATTCAATCAGGGCAGAAGGCCAGCGTAAGATACAGGAACTATTTATAGCTGAGGTCTAATTGGGACTAAAGCAATACTCGGGCCTCAAGGCAGCCTCTGATAGCTGTGATTAATTCACAGGATCCTCAGTGAAAGGGCAGTTTCTCAACGGATAGGAGGAGGATGAGGACTAGCTTTCTGTATCTGTAATCCTGCCAGGGAACATCTGCCTTGAGGTGCTATGGGGGAAGTAACACATTCAAGCTCTTTGCAAACTCATTTTTTTATGAGCTAATGCTGTAATAACAGCTCAGGCTGTGAAACTCTGCTCTGAGACCACTTTCCATCACTGAGTTTCCTTCCAGCAGCTGTGGGAAATCCAGCAGACACACAGCCCCTCCATAAGACAACACACCTCCAGGGTCGGTTACATTACATTCCCTTCTTTCCAATTAATTTCTTAAAACTGGAGGGGGGCGGGCAGGAAATCCCACCAGCCCCAGAGCTGGCATGCAGGCAATTTTCTTGCAGATGGTTAGTGATAAAAATCACTGTATTTGTCCTGGGACTTTCTGAGGTTCCTTGGGAAGTAAAACAAAGCAGAAGAGCAGCTGGTGATTGAGCCAGTAGGACTCTGCAGGGAAGACACTGGCAGTGCTGGTCCTCTACTAGGACCCAAAATAACACAGTCCTTGCATGGGCACTGAGGATGCATTGGGTCCTGATCAGCACAGCATCTGATGCCCCTATCAGTAAAATGCTCAAGCTGGTTTTGAGCCATGTGGAACAAGACCAGGATTAAGCCCCTGGGCCAAGCAGCGTGCACTGACACCCATCCCAGCAGCACCAGCCCAACCCAGCTCCTTCCAGAGGGATGCATGTGGGAGCCAGTGTCAACACCATCCCCTCCTGGAGCAATGACCCCTTGCTGCCAGCTGAGCATCAGTAAATATGCTGGGGACATCGGCTGCAGGAGCCTCTCGTGTGTCCCCAAAGGCAGTTTTACTGCAGAAGAAGCCCCAGAAATGGGAAATGGCCTCTAGCACATCCACAGGACAAGCCTCAGCTCTGTTCAGAGAGTGGAGTCCAGAGGGCACAAGGTCCCTCGGTGGCATAAAACTTCAGGTGCTGTCCCCATGCCTGCATCCTGGCCACAACTCCCTGTTGCTCTTCACAGCCCCAGTTACAACATCTGGTACTGCCTCCTTCCTTCACCACTGCCCTTACTGGTATTACTGCAGTGGACTGGAGTCCCAGGGAGGCAAATACCTACGAAACAACAGAGTTTGAACATCACTGAGAAAAGGAAAAAAAAAAAAAAAAGTGGATTTTGGCAGCATACTTGATATATGCCAAGGAGAAGGGAGGAAGCAAGTGAAGGATGAGAAAGGAGCCGTCCCAGATGCTTTGAAGGCAGATGCCTAGCAGCTTACCCTTGTCCCACAGCCCCTTCCCAAGCCCCATCTGTCACCTTTTCCAAGCCAGGTGAGCACTGACACATCCCATACACCCCCCTCCTTCCCATCCCTTGGGAGTACTACCTTCACTCGCTGGCTGTCCAGGACTTGGCTTCCCCCAGGAGGAAGGAGATGCTGGAAGAGTTCAGCCAAGACAGGAGAGCGGCCAGCAGCATATCTAGGGTGGGCTGGCCATCCCGGTGCCGAGGGCAGAGCCGTGCCCCATGTGCCGGTCGGGACGGAGAAGGGATGGGGACACCGGCCAAGCCTCCTCTCTGGGCACAGCAGGGTCTTTGCAGCATTAAACAAAGGTCGTGCCAACCCCTCCACTGGTCCTGCCAGGCATCCAAGGGCGTGGATGGGAAGCCGGCGCTGGCAGAGAGCTGACACCGTCCCCACATGAATATTACATGAGGACCTGCGAACCTGAGATGCCGACACAGTAGTGGCACTAAGAGACCCCCTTTGCCAAAGCCTGGGTTCAGCCTGGTTTCCTAAAGAACTGAGCTGGAGAGGATGCTGCTGCCTGCCTGCCTGCCTGCTCCCCTCCAAAATAGGGCAAGCTGCTGGCCTGTTGCAACCCAATTTGGCAGCAGGGCCAAGACTGGGTTCCAACAAGCTTGGGGGTGGAGGACCGAACATCTTGACTCTGTTCCCAAGCAGGGACAAGCCTCCAAGCAATCTTACACCTGTATTAGGCTCCAGTCTCCACCCAGCCTCCCACAGCACTCTCCCCTTGGATTTTCTGGTGTCTAATATGGGATTGAGCAGATGAATTCTCTTCAGCTGATGGCAAAGCACACATCCTCCGTTTAGTTTGCTGCTTGCAGCAGCACTTGGCTTTGTCCTTTAGGGTTTCACCCGCGTGGCTCTCCAGGAGGGGAGCACGGAGAGACAGACGGATTTTGAGACACAGGCAGGGAGGTGGAAGCAGTCTTTCTCCTGGCCAGCTTCTAGCTAAAGATACGGTTGCAGGTTACTCGTTAATTATTCATGGCTAAAAAGGACATTTTAATCATTGCCTTTTACTGGGGAGCTGGGAAGAGGGTTTCCATGGCTCAGTTCTTTGCAGGAATTATGCCCGTCAGGCAGGCGCTGCCTCCATCGCCCCCGTGCTAAGATGACTTCAAGTTCTGCCGCCCGTACCAGGGACAGACCACACTGCCAGCCCCACAGGGTCATCTTGCACACACTTCCCCCGAGCCCAGGGAAGACCCTGACCCTCAGACCCAGTCTGCCTCTCCCCTTTCCCCACATAGCCAAGCTGGGGAGGGGAGCCAGCAAAGACCAGGCTGCTTGGTGCAGGGCGATCTCTTCCCTTCTTTTCTTGAGTCTGCCCTCTCCTTGCTGACTGCTTGAAGGCATTTCTCTCCTTTCCCCACCTCATCTCTGCCTCCTGGCTTTACACCATTAATCAGAAGGGTCCATCAGTAAGATACCACCCTAAACTGGTCCTTCAGCTGCAGTGCAATAAATATGAGCTAGGAGGGAGCTCACTGATTGGGAGTTGTCCTGCGGTGGCTGCAGGGAACGTCCCCTGGACAGCAGGAGATTAGCCTCTGCTCACGGGAGACTTGAGCTTAAATTTCAGCAGATCTGCTAAGCCGGAGAGCTGGAGGATGCTGCTGTTGGGAGAGAGCTCAGACACAGCCTGGTCTGGTATCAATGCAAGCAGCTGGGGATAAAAGAAAGGCAAGAGCTGAAGAAACTTGTCTACATGGATGATGTGGCAGCCTGACCTGTGGGCACGAGAGCTGTAAAGCTGGTGTTAAGTCCCATTTGCCCAGCCCTGTGCTGATGACCTGCACCCAGACCCTCTCCTGCCCTGAGCCCTGGCCAGGCTGTCCACGGCCAAGCTGGGAAACTCTCCCCACAGCCAGGACCCATCCAAACCTGGTGGGAGCCAGGCTTCTTTCAAGACCTCACAATTCCCTTCCAGTGCTGCCAGGCACCACTCCAAGCCTGTCTTTTACATTTGGCTTTTGCTGTAGATAAATATTCCCTGCAGACTCTGAAGCCGCAGGCCACACATCCAAGAGACCCAAGCTCCTCCAGGGCTGACAGGCTCAGCTTTAGAGAAAGGGAGAGCACACCGTGTACAGGATGAGCCACAACATGAGCTAGGAAAGCTGGAAACAAGAAGGAGCAGGCAGAGCAAACCTACTTGTGCTCCTTCGTCTTCTCTTTGCCTTTGCTGGAGCCAGTGGCCACGCATCAAGGGAACAAAAGGCAAACAAGCTTCAGTGCACTTGAAGTGCTTCAAATCAGACCATAAAATCAGAAGAGGCTGCTCTTCCCTTATAGCTTCCCTGCTCCTCACATGTGCTCCAAGTGCCCCATCCCCAGGCTGTGGTCATGGGCAACCTTCCTCAGCAGGGCTGACCTCAAGCACCCCTGTCCTGCTCACACCTGTAATTTAGGTGGATAACATCTCTGCATGACCCTTTGCTGGGCTAGAGGAGCTCAGGGGAACCACAGCTCCCTACTCTAGGAGCTGGAGGTGATGGGCATTAACTGGATATGTGTATGGGGCCAGTAAAGCAGCTACAGCTGTGTGTGCATGCACACATGTGAGTGGGTGCGTGCACAGACTGGGGATGCTGCCAGGGCAGGAGACAGGCTTCTTCTCCTTTCTGGGAGAGGGGAGTGGTCTTCCTTATCCTCCCACAAAGGTGTATTTGTATCCTCCCTCCACAGAGGACTCAGCTGGAGGAGATGGGCTGGATCTGGGGGTCTTCATCCTTTCCCAGGCTGCCACTGTCTCCTCCTGCCCTGGTACCGTGCAGGAAACACCGACTCCTCACCCCCTGTTTCAGTTTGCAGACCCCTGCTCTGTCTCTGCTTTCTGGCTTTTCAAACCTGCTTTCCTTCTCTCATGGCTCCCACATTTCTTTGAGTCCTGCCTCCCTGTTTCCCACCCCCAGTCACTCTTTCTTCCCTCGCTAATCTCCCCCATGATGCATCAACAAAGCAGGGAGGAGAAAGCAATTAACTAGCTCTAGAAAGTAATTAGGAGGGCTGTTTTTTAATTACAGCTTGTTACTCTGCTTCACCCCATGGCCATGTGTGTGCTGAGGACGTGGGGCAGGAGGATGGCTTCAGAGCATGAAGCTCCAGCTCCCTGTGCACTTAGCTGCTGGAAAACCACACAGAAAAAAAAAAAAAAGTTTGATGTGTTGCTGGATAGTTTTTTAGAGAGGTGAAGTCGAGGAGACCAGCTCCAGCACAAGACGGGGGCAGGACCCAGTTCTGGGTGGGAGTCTGGGAAGAGCAGGGTCCTCCTGTTCAGCCCAGCATGGGCAGGGATCAGCTTGGAGTCTGGGCTGGAAAATGGCCAAGGAAATCCATCCAGAAGCTGCTTCTGAAACAAGCAGTCCTGCTCTCTCCCTGCACTGACACTTGCTCTGAGAGCAAACCAGCAGAAATGATTCCTTTGCCAGCTGAGCTTGCCAAGGGAGCAAGCAAACACCAATGCCAGCACCTCACTGGTTCACCTGCATTGCAAAAGCTGCCCTAGTGCCCCTGCCCAGTGCGGGGAGAGGATTGAAATCACTCCGTGCTTTTTCCTGCAGCTCGTGGATGTGGTCTGAGCTCCCTGAAAAGCCATGGCTCATCACCATCTCGCCCCACAGCGTGGCTGGTTCGTCTGGGTCTGAGCACGCAAACCCTTTGCGTTGCTGCAGGGATGAGCATCTGCTTCTCCCCGAGTGACTCGCTGGTGCAAAACCCTTCTCTGCCACAGCAGGGCTGGAAACTCTCCCTCCCCACCAGTGCCCCTCCAAACTGCCCTGGGAGTGCCAGACTGTCTGGTCTACCCCCATGCTGGGATGGGGAGCAACATCCTTGGGTGGGTGGGACCAGGCAGTGCCTGAGCCTGCATCCTTCCCCTGTTCATTTCACTGGTGTAAACGTGGTCTGGATGAGGGACGCAGGAACACAACAGCGGCTGCCCTCTCGCTCTGAGTGTCTCCTTCCTCCTGCGACTTTCTGCTCTCCTGGTTCCCGTATGCAGCAAGGCATGGTGCTGCTGGTCCTGGGCACTGGGATCAGCAGTGCCTGGGTGAATGAGCTGATTGCACTACATGAGAGGTCCAGATATTCTTCTCCAAGGGCCCACCCCTTCCACTCCAACCCTCACTGCAAAGGTGACTCCAGACAGCCACAGTTTGGGCTCTGGCTGCCTGAAAAGGGCACAGATTTCCCATTAGTGGCACCACCAGAGAATTCTCTTTTTATGCCTTCAAGCAACTTGGTTTTAAGCACTCTCACTAGCACAGATGAACTTGTGGTCCTGCCCTGCAGCCATTTCAGGGGGATGCAGTAACACTGCTGCGAAGAGCAAGAGGCTGGAGCTGGAAAGTGAGCATGGGCACAAGCAGGGGTGGAGGGAGTCAGGGTACCTGAATGGTAACATGAGATGTCTTTTCTCTTTCCCCTTAGCCTTAGCTCTGCAATCACAAAGAGCAATTCATTCAGACGTGATTCATCCTGCTGCAGTGGCAAAGACCCTTGCCCGCCTTCTCCCCTCAAAACCCTCATCAGCAACATGCACCAAGCGATCAACCAAACCCAATTCGCAAGCATGCCAGAGGGACACCTTGCTGCATCAGGACTTCCTAACCCACTGGCATCCAGGGAACTGGGTACAGAGAGAGTGACAGTACTGGTGGTGCTGGAATGAGGAGGGAGGAGAGAGAGTGCATGAACAAGATAGAGCAACTGACAGAAAGAGAGCACGGATGGATAAATCGCATGGCACTGGGCTGGCTTGTGCTATGCATAGATGGATGGACAGATAACATCACAGTAGGATGGACGGATGGATGGATGGAATGGCACTGGCATGAATGGACAGATAGACAGACCTGCACTGGGGTGGATGGGTGGATGGATAGATGGATGGTGAGAATTGCAGTGATGGATGGAAAGAAATGCAATAAGATGGATGGATGCATAGGTTTGCATTGAGATGGATTGATGGACAGGTGGACAGATTGGTGGATGGTGAGAACTGCACCGGGATGAATAGATGAATGGGTAATGGATGGGTGGATAGCTAGGCAGACAGACAAACATCCTCAAAGCTCCTTTAGAAGGTCCCTGACTAGAAGGAAACGTGTCCTTGCTGGGCATAGGGGAGAATAGACTGAACACAAAGAAGCCCTGCTCTTCGGGGAGAAGATGGGGTGAATACAAGAAAGCCCTGCCCCCCATTAAGAAGAGGGCAGGAAGCAGTTAGGACATTTCCCTGGGTCCAAATGCCATGCAGGGATTGGTACGCCAACACGCATGTCACATACATGCACACAGCATGCCCAAAGGGCCTGAGCGAAGCAGGGATACCATGACCAGTACCTGGGGTCTTCAGGGTCTTCGCTGTTTGGAAGAGACACAGCCAGGAGGATGAATGTGAGGAAGAAACAAACCCACCCAAACAGACATACCCTCCCACAGCCCACGGGAGCCAGCCAGGCCACGGGAAGGGGCTAACGGCTGCCACCACCCCCTGGGAGGACCCTCCTGGGTTGATGCCGAGAAGGTTCTTTCAGGGCAAGGCACACCAGTGGGCAAGGTCTCACTCTGGCCTCGGCCAGCGCTGCGTGGCGAGGTGCTGAGGAGACACTGAACCACAGGTCTTTGCGGAACCACCCAGGTCCTGCTTGCCAGTGGCAGGACAGCACTCTTTTGCAGGTTTCTTCTGCATCTTCTCCACCTCCCCCAAATACTGAGCAGCAGCAATGAAGAACAGACTTACAGGGATGGGTTGGGGCTGGGATCATTGCCCTGGACTCACCCATGCCAGATAAATTTACTTATACAGATGTATTCTTACTGATGGCGCCTTTGGGAGTCCACTAGCCCTACAGACGGGGTGATCATCATCATATTATGTGGGATACGGCTGTAGAGGGACCACAGGAGCCTCCTCTCCTTTGCAATGTGTCATGGAGGAGGTTTGCAGGTGTGGCTGGGTCCCACAGAAATCTCCTGGAGCACGGGGCTCATACGCTACTGTACAGCTCTTCCTCCCTTGCAGGCTTCAGCTCCAGCTCCAGAACACGTGTGTGCTGTCCTGCACTTGCAGAGGAGAAGTGCTGTGATGCTGATGCATGAAGCACTGGCTGCACACAGGTCTGGACCACATACCCTGCTCTCCTGGCTTAAGATTTGGGAATTAATTTGAATTAAGGAAGATTTAGAGCTTAAACCACATTGGCCTGTATCCCAAATCCTGGGTGTATTTATGCCTGGGCAGTCACATATTCATGGGATGTGGGGTGACTGGGATGGGCTGGGATGAGAGCAACCCCTCCACAAAAGCCAAGATCCCACCAGTCATGACATACTGGTACCTTGCTACTGACTTGTATCCATCGTTAAACTTAATCCTGAGTGAGGCAACAAAGAGAAAGAGAGAAAAAAAAAGAATACCAGTGTCAGGCTTCTTGAAGCAGCCCACCAGCAGCAAGGGAAACATTGACAAGGGACATCCCTTCCAAGGAGGGGTAGTGGTGTGTCCAAGCCACAGTGCCCTGCCACAGAATGCTCCAAGACAGCTGATGGGTGGTAACTTCAGCTGTATGCACCCAGCCTAGGGCTCCGCTCACACTGTCCCCAGGAAAAACCTGGCCAGTGACAGGATCGGCAATTCTGGCACAAGGCACCAGAGCCGTCACCACCCTGGCACAGCCAGCATCATCCATTGCTCCTGCTCGATCTTGAAGATCTCCTACCCTGGAACAGTTTGGGGTCAATCTAGATCACAGGTGCTAACAGCTTCTAGGAAATATCTCAAGCTGCTGGATGCTCTGCCTTGGGACTCACAGCAGCAGCCAGTTCATTGCTTTGAACACCTTTTCCTAGCCCTTTTCCTGCTTTTCAGGGTCGTCAGGATGCATTTTTTTCTAGCAATTTAATGGTATGTTGGAGGGGTTGCAAAAAGGATGGGGGAAACTTGACAGGGACTGATAGTCTTTGGGAGCTCATTTCACTTTTCTTTGCTCAGGATGAGAAGGACTCCAGACTTGCCTGGTTATGCTGATGGAGACATTGGTCCGGTGTGTGACATCCCTAAGATGTGTGCCCAAATGCCACACCTGAGTTAGCAATTTTGGACCCTCCTTATCTACCTGGACATGGAGGTTATGAACTGTCCACATTGGTCTTCCATGACAACCGAGGATGGAGACACATACAGCTGAAGGCTGAGTCAGATTTTATGTGGGTACACATCCCTTGGGAGATTCCTCTTTTGACTATAGGCGCAACCTAGGAAGACTGGGATCATAGTGAGAACCTTGCTGAGCTTCCTAGGACCATGCAGGATGGTGCTGGGATGCACCTCACAGCACTAATTTCTACCTCCCTATAACCACAGCAGCTCTGGAAAGCCACCATGAGCAGCAATAGCACCAAGCAAACGTGTTTGCACCATTGACCCGCACAGGCTGACCAGTGAGGTGCCCGGGCCTGACAGAAGCAGGGAGTCTTGCCTCTCCCATACTCCTGTCATGGGTATTTTCATCAGCAAGTTCAACTCCAGCGCTTGGCAATGACCCCAGCTTTGGAGCAAGTGACCCACAGGGATAATTAGTGGCAGGCTGAGGATTGAACCCAATCAGACACGTCTTGGATCCGCTGGTACACACAAGAAAAGACACCATCAATAATTCACCATAACCAGATTGCTTTCGGCTGCAGAGCTCTGTCCTGCCCATGAATATTTCAAGGTCAACAGCTATCAGGTGATGCTTCCTGGGGTCTCAGTTTCAAGGTGGCCAGGAGCCATGACATACGCAGCCCTATCCCATCCAAATTTTGGCAGTCCAGCAGGGTCCCTGCTCTCACTGAACCACCTCTGGAAGCGCTCATCTCTACTGGCCACAGAGGAAATCTAAGGATATGCCTGTATTGGTAAATAAATGGACCAGGGCTCATTCTCTGGCCATGACACAGCTCGTGTCCCACAGGTAAAGTCCCTTCCCTCTGCAAATGGCATCCAGGCTATCTGTTGGCGGTGGTACCTGGTCTATCATATCACAGTCATTGTGCTATCATAAACTATCCCGGACATCTATTGAGCCAAAGGCATGCCAGGGACCATGCCAACAACCTCAGAGATGGGAAGGTGCTACTGCCTGTGCCCGGGCTTGCTTCATGAAATGGACGCTGCGTAGGGTGAGTGGTCTCCTGGCCTGCGAGCCCCAGTGAAACGCATCAGTTGAGACTTGGCAGAGCTGGGCCTCCAAGTTTTGACATTTAAGCCTGGATTTAAGGAAGCGCTCTCTGGAGAGCAAGACTTTTAACGTGTCTCAGCACTGCAGAGGCAGGATTTCAGGGCCACCGTCTGAGCAGGGCTGGTGTGGGTATTTACCTGGTGTGCTGCTCTCCTCCTGCATCGTCTCCAAGGCTAGGGCATTTACAGAGAGGAAAGAAACCACTGTGATATGAGAAAGAGGGCTCTTCCACTGTGTCCATGTTTTTAAAAACAGGATGATTTGCTTCAGTACAGGAAGAACTTCAGAACATACCAACACAGCAAACCACTCCATGCATGTCTGAAAACCCACAACCACCTTGCACAGAGCTGATCCTCCCTCTGCCACCCACGCCATTCCTGGCTGCGCCTGCAGGGTCCATGCATGATCCAGACTGGTTTTCTGTGGCTATTTGGCTGGCCGAGCCGGGTGAAAAGATGCTTAGGCTGGAAAAAAAACTGTGTTGGGTCAGTGCTGTACCCTGTGTGAGGCTGCCTGGGAGGAGGGAAGATGAATTACCAGCTGCTTTTCCCTTGGAAAGTCCTGCCGTCACCCCATCCTGGCTGATGGCATCAAGCCAGGTTTTAGCTATCCCAAAGCACACCAGCTCCCTCCCCAGCAGAAACACGAGGCCAGTATAATATGAACAATTACCACAGCTTGCAAACTCGGGCCCCATCCTGCAAACACCTGTGCAGCACACTCACGGGGATACAGCACTAGTCTAAGGGGCCTGAGAACGAAGCTCTGATGGTTTTAGCAGCCCTGGTCCAAAGCATTTTTGCTCCCAGCTCTGCTGGAGCTGCTCCCCCGCCCAGAGCAAACCCTGTAGGTGCTGGCAAATGGGGTAGAGCTCCTGCACATCGCAGTCTGGGTTTGGAAAGCTGCGGGATTGCTCTCAGACAGCTGCTTCAAGCAAAGCACGGCGGTCCTGTTTACATCAGTGGCAGAAGTCCCATGCTTAGCATCAAGAAGAGATGTCTGCATCTGCGGGACTTGCAGCATGTGAGGGTAAAACACACATAGAGACACCTTGCAGAGGAGGGAGAGAAGGTGAAGATGCCTTGTGTCAGAGCAAGGGATCATCTGGGATCCAGCACTGCCCAAGGATGACACTCTAATAGGTATAAGAAATTAAAAAGAAAATGAAAAAGGTCTTTTTGTCCCAAGTCCTGTGTTCCCAGCACACAGCCTGCTTTCTCGGCTGCTCCTGCATGCTGAGCTGTGTTCACAGGGACCAGATTGCTCCTGAGGGGTAGGAGCCAGAGCCCAGCGTGGTGTGTCTGCAGTTAAGGCTGTTTCTCCCCAAACCATGTTGGTTTAGTGCAGTTTAATGCGTGAGATCATCTCTCTGGGGGCTTTTTCAGACGGGGTGCTAATGGCTTTCCTCCTCCTCCCTGGTATCAGCTGCCTTCTCCTTGTCTCACCTCCAACCAGCTGCCAGCTTGCCTGGCCACCCAAACCCCATGAAGAACACAGAGGCAGCCCACTTGGGAAAAGATGAGCAGTCAGAACTGGTCAGCACAGAATTGCTGCTGGGATTCAGCTTTGGTAGGGCTTTGATCTGCTGGTGGCACTGGTCACCTGTGTGGTGGGAACCTGGTGCAGAGACATCCACATGGCTCTGCAGGAGCTGGATTGAATGCAGCGTGCGGACCCTTTGCTGGGGCAGATGGATCTGGTTCCCCTGGAACTGGCAGCAGGAGGTGAAGCCCTAGGGCACAGTCCCCAAAAACCTTGATGAAGATTTGCAGGCTGGGGCACTGCTTTGCTCCATGGGAAGGTGGCAGGGCTGCCCTGGACCATGCTGGCTCTGCTGGGGCTGGAGTGGGCTGTACCTCTGCTAGCAGACCTGCCAAAGCTACACGATCTCTGGGCTGAGCCCTCTCGGGGATGTCTATGTCTGAGTCCCAGTGGACTGACCAGGGGGAAAAGGAGAGCATCAGGTCTCAAAGCTGGGAGTGGGGTGAAAGAGGGGCTGAGCAAGGAAGGAAGATGCCTGAGATCATAGGAAAGGTCATTGGCAAAGATGGGAGTTAAACCACGTCCCCATGTCTCAGGACAGACTTTTTAGTAGGGCCTGTAGTGATAGAACAAGGGGTAATGGCTTTAAACTAAAGGAGGGGAGACTTGCATTAGATACAAGGAAGAAACTGTTTATGCTGAGGGTGGTGAGACACTGGCCCAGGTTGCCCAGAGAGGTGGTCGATGCCCCATCCCTGGAACCATTCCAGGTCAGGTTGGACGGGGCTCTGAGCAACCTGTTCTGGTTGAAGATGTCCCTGCTCATGGCAGGGGGTTGGTCTAGGTGACCTTGAAAGGTCCCTTCCCACCCAAACCATTCCATGATTCTATGATTCCATGTCTCCAGGGCTGTAGACTGGCTTGGCCCATGATCCCTTAGGCTGCTCCTGGGACATTCAGGGACAGAAGGGGCCATGCCTTGTTAATCCCCCTTCTCTTGTCCTTCCCTGCCCTGCTCCTATGCTTGCTCCTGAGCCCAGATCCAGCTGTCTGCACCCTGGTCCAGCTGCCCTGATGCAAACTGTGCATCTTCTGTGCAAGACAGAGAGTCCAGGGGGTTCCTTAGGCTGGAGGAAGGACACCCCGGGGCACACTCGGGGCTGTGATGTTCTCAGCACAGCCGCTGGGAAGGGGATGGGGGGATGAGGATGGCCAGGAGAGGGTCTAGCGGGAGCCCTCCCCAGCCACACTGAAACCTGGGTTTGAAAAGCAGATCTGGCAACACCAAAGCTTTCTCTTCTTTTTATTTTTTTGGTGCAATTTTGTCTTGGGTTTGGGATCCGTAACTGATGGAAAAGAAAAGACCTTCCAAAGGAGCCAAGACATTTTTGTTCACATGAACAAAAAAAATTTTAAACGAAATGAGTCCTTTTCTTCCATTCAAAGGGATGGTTCACATCAAAGTGCCCTTTGATTCTTTTCAAAAGCCTGAATGTGGAGCATCTTTTCTTTCCCTTGTTTGATTCATGGTAATCTCCAGCACAGGTTTGCTACAGCCCAAGCCAGGCTCAGCTTTGCACAGTGCCCCAGACATTTCTCGGAGCATTGTGTCCTCCCGTGCAAAATCCTTCTGGCACCAGGGGAGCTCAGTAAAAACACGGTCAATGGTAAAATGCCATTAACACCTTCAGAGGTGCAATCTGTAAGGGGATCGATCTCGGTGCAGACTCGGGGGGGGAGGGCTAAACCCTCCCCCTTCCAGGGATGGGGCAGAGTATAGCAATATTTCCTGCATCTTCCCCTTCCTGCTGCATGCTTACATGGACGCATCTAGCCCCATTATCCCTGAAAAACCTGCCTCATTTAAACAGGTTTGCTCAACTGCTGCCATCTGCCTCTCTAACTTTTTCTTCAGATACTCACTCATCCATGACTCCCACAAGCAGGGACCCCAGCCTGCTGGGGGGAACCTCTTCCCTCCCAGCCAGGACCCATCCAGACCGACCAGGGGGTGGCTCTGCCTGGGCATCCTGGGGCGGATGATCAAGGTCCAGCTCTCGTCTCCTGCCCTGCTATGCAGACAGAGCCCTTGGCCCCAGCCAGGCCAAAGGCAGAATAGAATGGAATAGAATAGAATGGAATAGAATAGAATAGAATAGGATAGAATAGAATAGAATAGGATAGAATAGAATAGAATAGAATAGAATAGAAAAGAATAGAATAGAATAGAATAGAATAGAATAGAATAGAACTATTTCAGTTGGAAGGGACCTACAACAATCATCTACTCCAACTGCCTGACCACTTCAGGGCTGACCAGAAGTTAAAACATGTTATTAAGGGCATTATCCAAATGCCTCTTAAGCACTGACAGGCATGGCGCATCGACCACCTCTCCAGGAAGCCTGTTCCAGGGTTTGAACACCCTCTCGTAAAGAAATGCTTCCTCACATCAAGTCTGAACCTCCGCCGATGCAGCTTTGAACCATTCCCACACATCCTATCACTGGATCCCAGGGAGAAGAGCTCAGCACCTCCCTCTCCACGTCCCCTCCTCAGGAAGCTGCAGAGAGCAATGAGGTCTAGATGAGTCCATCAGCCCACCTCCTCCACTGGAAGGCAAATGCAGAGCACCAGGAGTCCTTGCTCCTGGCTGCCAAAATAACAAGAGATGTCAAAACAACTAGAGCTATCAGAAAAAACTGGAGCTGGCCATGCTGTGACTGGGGAGGATGCTCCAGCCACGATGGCTCACAGGGACCCATCTGTTCCCCCCACCTCTCCCTTGGTCCAGGGAGTGTCAGGAGCACAGGAGCTCTCTCTGGAGCCCGTATGAAGAAGTGTTGCAAAGAGATCATGATTAGCACCCTGCGGGACACAGCTGGTTAAGAGTCTTGCTAATTTTGGTAACAGATCTAACATTGAAGTATAACAGAAATAAGGGACTAATGCCCTGTCTTTAATAAATATGCAGGCTTCCAGCTCCAGTTAGTGGAATAATAAAAGCAGTTCTTGCAATGCCTTAAATTGCCAACTTGGACTGTCTGCAGGCACTTCTGAGGTGGGTATTGTCTCGTTAACCTTGAGACATTTAAACTTTAGGTGGAGAGTAAAGCTCTCGTCTAGGATCCCCCACATTGACTGGTGAAGCAGAGGCAGAGTGGATGGGGGATCCTCCACTTGCCTTGAGCTTGGGTATGGGGGGGACAAACAGCCTGTGAAGATTCCCCACTGCTCTCCATTTAACATTGAGGGAGCCTGGGAAGGTAGCTTAGAAAAGACATCACATATTTGGATGGCGAAAATTAAAAGCTGTTCCAGGGGGTGGAAAAAAACCCCAGATGTGGAGTTGGACTATGCTGATACCAACTGGTTCATGGTCTTGGCAAAATTAAATGCCAATAATGATGCTGACACTGCATGAAAGCACTGTGCGTACGACCAGAGGATGAGCCCAGGCTCCCAAGGGATCCATCAGCAGGCAAGGGTCAAGCCATGAGGAAGCACAGCTGTGTTTTAAGAAGAATATTTTCAGTGAGGCAGCAGCCTCCAACAAACTGCTTGCTGCAGGTCTATTGACTGCAGCCTTATTTCTTGGTGTGCTATTTGTCTCTGCCTGAATCATTAGCAGGGAGCCAGGGAGGTGCTCCAGGCCCTTGGTTACCTTTCCTTGTCACGGAGGAAAAATAGCAAAAAGAGCTTTGCGTTTGCACTTTCTTGCCAGCAATCCTGCTGGGACTTTATGGGGAGCAAATGGCCATCCCTGAAGGATTTGTTCCTACCGCTGAGGGCAGAGTGGCCCCTGCACAGCACGCACTGGGGCAGGGCTTTCAGGTCTTGCTTTGCTGAGGGAGATAAAGCACAGACTGGCAAAGAGAAGGCAAGTCTGGCATCCCTTGCTCACTGCTGCATAACAGCTCAGTGCTCACCAGCTTTCTCTGGAGGGTTAGATACCTCCTTGGGCAGCCTGGACAGCTCCTGGACGTAAGGACCTCCCCACCTCTAAGTGACCAGAGGAAGGTGTCCCTGGCTAATAACCTGGCCAGACCTCCACATCTGCCTGCATGCAGGTCTGGGTGTGCAAAAATGCAAAGTCTGAGGCCAGGCAGAAGTTCAGTGAGTTTCAGGCTATGTGTCAACAGCAAAGCTGGTGCAAGGTTTGGAGCCAACTCCTTTGGTGGTCAGCATGTGGTCCCACTGTGAACTGGAAGCGATCCAGTTTTGAAAAACACATTTAAAAAAGCCTAGAGTGGTTATTTATTTACTGCTTGACTCTTTTTGCCTAGTGGATCTGTACCCTGACCTGGCTGTTGGCTTGTCCAGGCAAACAGAGGTGTTGGCAGAAGAGGGGCGGTGGGAGCAATGAAGGATACTGGCAGCAGAGGAACCTCTCTGTTCCGCAGCATCCAGCCACAGCGACGCTCAGAGACCATTCCTCAATCCCTGCCCAGCAGGGCAGAGGGCTTTGGGCACCTCTTTGACTGAAACAGGGAATTGTGACTGCACTTACAGTTTTTTCTGCCTTTTACTGTCTCAGAGCCCAACCCTCATCTGTGCTTCCATTTGGACCATTATTTACCCCGTACGAACTTGTGTCTCCCCCAGCTCACTCCCTTTCCCAAGATTTTGTCCAGAAAATAAGAGAATTCACCTTGTGCAACTGGCTTCTATGAACTGAAGTCATTGCTCTGGGCATGAAGGAGTTACAAGAACAAATACGGTATTTCCCTCCAAGGTGTGTGTCTTCTCCTGACAGCCCAGGGACTGAGCCTGGCTCCAAATAACTCTGATATAATCCCCACTGCCGGCAGAGGTTTCCAACATGTGTCTCGCCAGCATCGCTGGCACCTCTATTAGGCTGCAAGCAAATGGCTGAGAAGTGCTTGGCAAGCTCAGCGCTATTTATAAATTCCTTGTTGCTGCTGCTGCTTTTCCCATTTCAAGGTCTGTTTGTTTCCCCCCTTCTGCATTCCCTCAGGAAAGGGAATCAGCTGAATAACAAAATATTGTCCCTAATGAGCCAGGGGAGGAGGTAAACAGCTTTGTGATGGAGGTGACACTGACAGAAAGCCTGTAGAAATCCAGGGAGATCTTTCCACTGCCTTCATTTGGATTCAAAGACCCACCCAGGGGGACACAGAGGATGGAAACAGACTGTGAAGACACACAGAATTACAGGCAAAGGGGTTGCCAAGAAGATTTCAAGTCCAACTTCTTCCCCAAGAGGGATCAGCTCGGCCCAAGCTGTTCCTCAGATGTGCATCCAGCTTGTACTTGAGCATCTCCAGGGATGGGACCTGAGCTCCCTCCCAGTCGAACCTGGGGTTTCTCTCCCCTTGTTCCTACATGTCTCACTGCCACTTTGCAAAAATTTGATTTTTGGCTGTCCTGTGCTCATCCCAAACCCAACCCTCAAAGGCAAGGCGGGAGCTAGGCTTGGCTTTGAACTTGGCTTCCCTGGTTTGGTCAGGTCCAAAGGTCAGTGTGGCACAGCAGGGCTGCCCATCTCAGTGTCCACACTGAGCAGTGGTACCCACGGGAAGCTGAAGGCATTGCACAGCCATGCCCCATCCAACACATGGAGTGATGGCTCCCACATCTGGGCTTGGCCTGAGTGGCATTTGAGTTTTTGGGGGACTCCCAGGCATCCAGCACCCTTGTCAGAGCACTTCGATTCTCCCTCCATCTCCAGGCACCCAGACATCCCAGATGCATCTTCAGCCTGGGGCATGTGCAGGAACAGATGTGCTTCTGGACTGCTCTGCTCACTGGGCATGTGCTACAGCCACAAACCGCTACGCTACGACATAAAAAGTTCAAGGGCACACTTTGAACTCAAACTGCTTGGTATGCATCGCACCCATGCTAATGCTTCCCATCCGAAGGAAGGGTTCGGATGGGTAATCCCTAATCTGCACTTTGGTACTGGGCCATGGCTGTTGTACCTCCCGACCCTGCCTGGGGATCATTTGGGTCAGTGCTAGGTAGCCAAAACCTTCTCAGAGACTGTCCTAATAATTTATTAAGGTTATGGGCACGTCAGGTGCTTGGCCTGGCACTGTCTAATTAATGAGACTTGACAGAGATGTTTACCAGTACAGATGTGGCCATAAAATCCCATGATGGAGGGTCAGTATCTTCATGCTAGTGAAGCTTGAGGCACTCGGTGATAGGCTGCATGGGAAGCTGCTACAAGAAATGAGCTCCCCAGAAGAGCTGTGTGTAGGAAGAACCACCCTCATGTGCTTTCTGCCATCGCTGGACCCACATGAATTGAGGATTCCTCCCCAAAATGCTCCTTCCTTTGGCTGGGCTGCTCTCAGAGGCATTGGGTTGGCCCCTGGGTTTTACCTGAACTTCTCTTTGCTGCAGCTCCTTCCAAACTCTTCCTGGCACACAGTGGGGAACAACTTAAAGCACTGCACTGCAAGAAAAGCCACTGCAAACAGAAATCAGATCTTCATGCACATCACAAGGAGCTCCTCCCCATGCACTGGACATGGCTGATCTCTGGTTCTGGGGATGGCTGTGCCTGATGTGTGGTGGGACCTGGAGAAGGAAGGGGGCCTTGGGGCGAGGCGGTACCCCAGTTGCAGCCTCACCCCAAGGCCTTTCTCCACCCTGGATCCCAGCACACCTCTTGAGCATCTTTTCCAAGGGTGCTTTTCCAGCTCCTCCATCGTTTCTCCCCACCAGCTCTCCTGCAGCCAAGAAACGGGAATCCAGGAGCAATGCCTGTGAGACATCCGTAGGGACAAGGCAGTAGCAACACAGCACTGCAAACCCCACTGCCACCAGCACCAGTGGGTGCTGACTGTCTCCCTACCTCGTGTTGAGGGATCCCTGGCTAAGGGTGTCCCCCTCTCCCAGAAGTTCATCTTCACTGTGGTAATACATCTCGTCCTCTTCCATCCTGCAAGGGTGGTGACACAGAAAACATCAGCCCTTTCTGTCCCTGCTATTTGTAATGGCAGTGGTGGTGACATTAATGCCCACAGCCCTTGGGGCTGGCAGAGGGGAGTGCAGGGCAGCAAGGCACAGCCGAGCCTGACAGCCCCCCGCGCTCAGAATGACCTGCTGTGGGAGAAGACTCCAAACCAGAGGACATGGGGAAGCTCCTTGGGACAAAAGCAGCAGATGAGACCGGTTTTAGTGCAATTGTCCACATGCAAACTTATTTGGGACAGCGGGACTAGCATGCCTTGCTTTTTTGGCGTGTCTGCTAAGGCCTGCTCCTCCCTCTCCTCCTTTAAAACAGTTGTGTATTGCTCAGCATAAGCCCTATGTCCAAAGGGATTTTTTTCTAAAGCATCATGGATCTGAAGGAGAAACTGAAGCCAAGTATCAAGAGACTTTCACCAAGCTGTGACCACCAGGAGCCACTCTCCCACCTGCTCAGAGACGCTGACCTGTGGGGGAAAGACAGTGCGAGGATCAGTGCCACAGCACCATTTGCAGACACCACAGTGATATCTAACCCCTACATGTCCCCGCTGCCTGTTTATAAACAACCGTTGCATTACTTCAGCTCTCCAACGGGAAGGATTTTTCACCAACCACCTACAAACCAGCCCCAAAAAGTCCTTCTGCTCGGCGCTGCCCGCATGCAGCCAGCACAGCTCAGCAGCCTTCAGCCACGACGTGGCTCTGTGCACCTGGGCAGGGGTGCTCAGCAAACCACGCACCTCCTCTTAAAAACTGCCCCCGGGTGGGATCTGTCAGGCTAAATGTGGCTGTCCTCACCCTACAGCTGAGCTGGTCATCTTAGACTTACGTTACAGTCCCTGGAGACCTAATCCAGAGCCTCGATTCATCCGACTGCCTGCTGCAGCTGATGATGCATCAGCCATGTGGCGTTAATTACGTCTCAAGTCACGCTCACATCACGCTGCCTGTGCCTCCAAAGTCCACGTGGCACAGGCAGGACGCTGATTTCCCGACGTATGGGCCTGACAGACAGACTGAAACCCACTCTGCAAGCCGGGCTGCACCTGGTACGCTGCCCTGCCATCCCCCTTTTAAATCCTTCAGCATCTTCCCTGTTCAACAAGCTCACGGTCCACTGAGCCAGGAAACGAATCTGCACTTTCAATTTGCTTGAAAATTCACAGGTTTCAGCCCAATTCACATGGATAATGAACTGCCTAGGAGTGATGCAAGCGACTGGAGATATCGTCCCTCAGTCTCACACCGTGGGGAGAAAGAAATTTTGCCCTTATATGGCCTCAATAAAGTGCCAAACCCAGACAGAAAGCAAACGCTACTGCAGCACAAAATTGCATAAACCCAGTGTGGGGGATGTAGGGCTGCAGCAGCACCTGAGATGTAAACGCTATTAAAAAAGCAGCCGATTCCTAGGGGTATGTTTGGATCCACACCTCCAGGCTGGGTTCCCATGTGGATTTGGAAACACAAGGGCTATCCTTCTTTGATTCACCAGCACTTTGCAGCCCTCGGACAAGGGCTGTGCTCATCCCAGGAGAGTGCTGGGTGACGTGAGGACCCCACTCTGCCTGGGCTGCCTGCACCCTCTGCCCATCCCACTTTTAGGGTCTCTCTCTTCTACCGGTTTATCTCTTTCCACAAGACTTTTAGCAAGTTCAGGACTTTGAAGTCTCCACTCTTCCAATTGAAAGAGGCCAATGGCTTCAGGAGCTACTGGAGTGGAGACCGACAAAGTCACTACCATGGACAATACAACTACATAAACTATGTAAAGCTGCCTGAAAATCTGGCTTAGCAGCCTGTGGAGCCAATATATTTATACACAAGTGGGTTTACACTTGCAAAACTCTGTTGTCTGATGAGCTGGGTGAGGATTTGAGCATGAGGTTCAGAGCACCTGTGATGGGGTGGGCTAAATCCGGCCCAGCATCAATGGGGCTGCAGTGTTCGTCCATGCCTTGGCCTCATGGCTGCATATGAGGTGGTAAAGGGCCTGTTCCTCCCAGCCAGGACTGAGCCCTGAGCATCCATAAGCAACAGCTCGTGGCAGAACTGGTCGCAGCTTGCACTTCATCCCAACGGACAGCCAACTGCAGCGTCCCCAGTCCTGAGCCCTCTCCACCCATCCCAGTCACCAGGCTGGGTTTGCAACTGGATACAGAAGCTTTGCATCAAGAAACAGAAGGATACGGTCCCTGTGCTTGTTTTCATCCAGTGTCAGGTCCCATGAGCTTAGAAAGACACAAGGGTGATGCTAAGGTCCGTTAAATTAATAGAAAGCTGGTAACAGCATCCATTAGAAGAACTGGAGGTGTCCACACCTGCCATCACAGGGTGAGGGGTTGCTCAGCTAATCCAAACAGGGCTCACCTGCCCAGGCACTGCCTTCGTTATGGGATTTCATTTCAGCCTCCTGAGGAACAGAAGCCTCGACAGACGGCTGTGGAGGGAGCTTTGACAATGTCTTTGTGAAGCTAAGTGCCTGTCTGAGGGTTAATGCTGCAAGGGAGGTGCGAGGGCTCGTTCCCTCTGCCCGTACCACAGCGTCCCTGGTTTCTCCTCCAGCCTCTGCTGTGCCAACTGCCTTGCCATGAGATGTGCACACTCGTACCGGCCCCCAGAACACAGACATGGGTCAGAGGCACTCTCACAGTCACCTTCCACCCCAGAAGCATCCACACTGGTATGGTTTTGTGGCTGACATGCCCTCCTCCCCCTGCCCCTGGCTGCAGCTGCACTTGCCCCTCGGCACACCTGCAGGTCAGTTCTGAGGGATCCACGAGCCCCCTTGAGATGCAAGACCCCACATATGGCTCTACATCCCACGCATGTCTCTAATCCCATCCCATATGAGGTCTGACCAACAGCCAGACCCTTAATCCTCTCTGGATCTGTACTTATTACATTCTCTTTCCAGCATCTGCCGTGTGCTACAAACCTCAGTGCTTGCTGGAGGACTTAGCTCTGGGCTGGGCTGGCGTGGTGGAGCACCGGGGACCTGCTGGCACCAGCGGGTGGACGCTTATAGTCCATCCTCACCTTGAGCTGTGGTAATAAGTCTTCTGAGGGCCACGAGATGTACCTTAGAGGAGTACTGGGGCAGTGCTGCCCTTTCGTGACAAGCCAAGCCCTCCCCATCCCTGCTGCCATCACACATCTCCAAGTGCTGAGCTTCACATTACCTTCTGAAGCTCCTCTCCGCAGACTGCTGATTGGATTTGCCCGGAGAGACGTCTGAGCCCTGCCGGTGGCCGGAGAGGAGGCTGTCTGTCTCTAAGGGGTACCTGCCATCCCCCTCTGAGTGCACGCTGGGGGTCTCCAGAAACTCCTTGTCGTTCCATGCACCCACTGTGCCGTCCAGAGCCTGGTACCTGATCTCTATGGAGATGCTGGTCTGCAACACACAAGTAAGACACGATCAGCCCCCAAGGGCAGCATAGGGAGGAAGGAAGGTCCTGCAAAATCTGAAGGGCAGGAATAGCTGCTGCGTCAGCTGGCTCGATCTCTGAGCCTTACTGACCCCAAGGTCTCTTCTTTCCTAGACCATGAGACAGTTGGAGTGCAGGTCTTTGGCTTCAGGAGGTGGTCCGACCCAGCTTGGGCACAGTGCTGCAGGCTCCCTCCTGCTCAGGGACCTGATTCACTTGGAGCTGCTGGTGCATCCCAGACCGGCTACATCAGATATGAGAGACATAAAAGGCCCTGAACAGCAGACCGACCCTTCAAGGAGCTGAAGGCACTATGAGCAGATGAAGCCATGTCATGTTGGTGGGTTTTTCTCTGTGGTGCATCACCTTGTTAAGAATTTGGGCCCTGCTGTTAAGTGCTGGGCTGCCAAGCCCCATGGATGCATGGTGCCTTGCTCCTGCCTGGCCCTATCCCATGCCCAGGCAGGACAGGGTTTGGCAAGGGATGGGCGTCCCCAGGAAGGTTTGGATGGATCCTGGCTTGGGGAGGGAGTCTCCCAGCCTGGCCGTGACCAGCCTGACTGGGGCTCAGGGATGGGAAGGGACCTGGTACTGGTACTGGGTCTGTCCAAGCTTCATCTAAAGCTTCCTCTGGATGAACCAAGTAAAAGTAAGGTCCTCTCCCTCTTCTACATGGTCATTCCCCACTTACCTACCGAAGATTGCACCTCTCTGCTGCAGCAAATTCAGGATTGGAGCTCCCAAACTTCCCTCTCCCCCAAAAAATCTTTCTCTGGATTTGAAACCCAATCAAATATGTGTGAGTTCATCTTGCTGCAAAGAGCAGCTGGCACTACCTTTGCCCTGATGTCCAAAGTCCTTGTAAAACCACTGCTTTGGACAAAGCAGCCAGAAAAATCTCTCTTCTAAAAACATATCTATTTTGAAAAGCAAACAGCTGCTACAAAGATCAAAGCAAAAGCAAAAACCATTCTCCACCTCCACTCAGCTTCCACGGAGAAATTATAAGTTATATTCTACGCAAAGGCAATCGATTTTAGACACAAGGGCAAAATGAAAAGGCTAACAGACCAGAGTGGGAAAATTTATTATAAAATCTTCCTTTTTTCATCTATATGTTTACAAGGAGATACAGCATCCTGGCTTGCTCCAACCGCAGCTTGTCAAAGGGATGATGAAAGGCTGGAAAATACAAGATATGGCCTGGAAGGATTCTGTGCATTTAGCAAATGACAGCTAAGGGGTGACTCAAACCCAGCTGGAAACAGAGCTTTGCGGAAGGTTTTGACTGATTTTATTCTTCATATGGCAAAATACAAATTTGAGTCAGTCAAAATGATTTGCCACAGTGTGCTGGCCTCACCAAGCTGTTTTGGATTGTTTAAAAAAGCAAATGCACAGAAGAGACAAAGATCCATGTTGAAACATTAGATCTTCATAGTTTTCAAACCACCTCAACACTGTTGTGCAACATTTGATTTTGAAATCTTATTTTTAATCTATATTTAAAAGTTGAAAAATCCTTTAAAAGCAATGAGAAATTATGGGTGTAATAAATGGAAAGATTTTGGTTTGGGCTGAATAAAATCATCACTTGTTTGAAGGGAAATTAGTAGGTGTAAGCTGAAACCAAGAGAAATTCACACTGGAAAAAAACCATCTCAGTTTAACAGTATAGAAAATTAACAAGTGGAATGATTCACAGGAGGGCTGGTGGATTGCTCTGTCACTGGAAAATTTAAAATAATTTTTATTTGGTTGGGTTTTTTTCAACACTGGAGATAATAACAAATTCTGAGACATCCCAGAGCCTCTCTTGTAGGAGGCCAGACAACACGATCGTCTTATCCCTCCTGGCTTTACAATTCCTGCCTCTTTTAATCTCTTTGCTAAGGCAAGTCAATAGTTTTATTAGGGCTGGCTGAAAGCTGCCAGTGATGTTTTGCAGTCAGCCCAGGAAAGGAAAACAATTTTCAACCCTTCCTTTGCCTTTGATTACAGAAAGATGCAGTTATGCCTTGAAACTGCTTTCCAAGAAACGACAGCAGTGAAGATGCTCCTCTCCCTTCATCCAGAGCTGGGGGCTGATGTCCGGAGCTGGACACGCTTCACACCGATGCGTCCACAGTGTGGTCACCCCGGGGTGGGTTTGGAAGTGGGATGGTTGTGCTGGGGTAGGACCCTCGGGGAGCACGGTCTGCAGGAGGGATCCCTGGTGCCAGCTGGGCAACTTGCAAAAATGGAGCTGTGCTGCATTACAGCACCTTGAGCATCTGTGCCGTGCTTGCCAGCAGCCCTTCGGAGATAATGCAATACCAGAACTTGCTCAGCAGCCTTTGCAGAGGAAACACGCCTTTAAAATCACAGGTTTGAAGGAGTGGGGAGAGGCGAGGCTTGCCAAGAGGGGACATATGGATGTTGTTGTCTTTCCTAATCCTGGAGGCGATTTTTGCAACCCCTGCACGTGATTTGTCTTCGAGTTTGCTCAAGGCGAGGAACATGTTGCTTCCAAGCAAAACCTTTTTCTTTGCATCTCAAAGGATGAGGAGTGCAGATGGCCGGTTATCCCGTCTCAGCTGATGGGCAGTGGCTTTCCATACCTGCCCACCTCTCCCTCCTCGATATGTCTGGTCATTTTTGAGAGAGCTCCTCCTGCAACAGCCCTCACTGGCCATGGTCCACCCCTACGCCTACTAAAAAAAATCAGCATCTTTTGAGTCCGGGAGAAAGCGGGTCACCTCTCCAGAAGGGCTGACTCTGCTGCCCATCAGGAGTTATTCAGATCTATATTTCCACTAACATTTCTCCATGCAAAATGTCCCAGGCATTGCCCTCTGGATTCTCTCTTCTCGAGGCTCCCTCAGTCCAAATTTATCCTCTTGCTGGAGCAAAGGCTGGGGGCGAGCAGTTTGGAGGGGGAATTCATGAAGCTGAGTTGTCTCTGAAGTTGCAATGGATACTGCATGGGAGAAGGGATCTGAAATCCTGCTGAAAGCCCAAAACGCAAACACATACCCTCACCTCCCAGCTCCGGTTTGAACAGGGGTGACCTGGGGCTAAGATGATGTCCAAGAAATGCAGGGGAAACAGGGGGATGTGGCATTTCTGCTCACAGCAAGCGCTAGAAAAGCAGGATTTGTGCACGTGCATCCCTATGGCTTGTGGTGTGCAGAACATGGGGGGGATTTATTGTCTTATGCAAGGGAGATCCACACTCCTGCAAAATCTGCCTTGCCCAGGCTGCCCCAATTTTGTAGCGATAGACAGCAGTCAGTATTTATGTTTTCCAGAGCACTCTGTGGATACCAACTAAAACAACTCCGGCAGAGCTGCCATGACACAGAGGAGACGTAGACATGAGGTCCTCAGAGGGGAGGTGGTGAGCGCAGGTTATCCAGCACATCAAGCACAGGCTGGGGAAGGTCATTTCTCCTCCCGGTGCCTCCAGTTAGAAGCACAGAGCTTATAAAGAGGTGAAGGGTAGCAGACCATTTGCTTTGACCTGCCATGCAGCTACGCTAAGCTCCTGGCCAGGCTGCGAGGCACCAGGCAATGCAGGTACCTCCTCAGTCCTAAGTTAGTTCGTTCTAAAAACTTCATCATCAAGAAGTTGCAGGTCCTTAATTGTCATCCATTGATTTTCCTCTCTCCCCCTGTGATACTGAAGGGTCTTTCTTAAAAATACGGGATTTTCTTCCTTTGGAGGGTCCTATGGGCTTTCATCAGGCAACTTCTCAGCCTGATAAACCAAGAGAACAGCTGGAGCTGTTTTCTCCAACCCTGAAATTATTTTTGCACCCTGGGTCTGCACCCCCTCCATTTTTTCTCCCTCCTCAGCACTGTATCCCTTGTACTTTTTATTGGCTTCATTCCCTCTACCCCCACAGGAGAAGTCACCTCCTTTCTCCTCCTAATGAAACCACTCGTCTTTTCACAGCTAATTGCTTGTTGTTAGCACAAAGGGTTACATACAATTGCACTTTTCTTTTATGCTGAGTATAGGAAGCAGCTTGTAAAGGAATAAGAAAAGGGGAGAGGCTGAGTTTTCATTTTTTAATTAAAACACCAGGGTTTTAATAGCCAAGAAGATCAGAAGTAGCTGTATTTCCAAATGTGTTGTAAAACTCAGTCTCCATGGGAAACAGCTCCCGAGAGACTCGTTAACCAGATGGAAATGCACCAAGTTACACAGCAGCTGCTCTGCAGACAGGGAGCCTTTTCCTTGGCATCGGGGGCTCTGGATGAGGGGTGCAGACCCAGACCAGGTGGTAGTTCTTATCCTGGTTTTCCCCAGAGGGGTGTAAGGAATGGGACTTCAGGGGAGCTGCTGCATGAGGTATTTCTCATGTGCTACAGGGGTCAGATAAAAGCAGTGCTGAGGTCAGAGACAAATACTGTAAACGTCGAGCATTTCAAACAGCCAGTACTACTGGTGTGGCTTAAAGCTGATATACTACTGGCCGGGGCCGAGCCAGTGTGGGTTTGCTCAGGTGCAGGAGAGCACTGGGAGCCAAGTTCAGCATGGGACTGTGGCCAAAGCAGCTGCTCAGCATCTCTGCGGGAATCTGAGGACCATGCTGTGCTCTGAGCTGCTGTGGGTCTCCAGCAGCAGGACACCTGCAGGCTATTCCTGAGCTGTGGGGCATGAGCAATTGCACCCTGTCTGTTCGCGAGTTAAACCTGACCCGTTCCTGCTTTGCCCCCATCCTAAACTTCTCATGGCATGCAGAATAACCAGCCTTTGCTCTGCACCCTCAGGACAGTCCTGGCTGCCTTAGTCCTTCAGACCAAGAGTAATAGGATGAAGGAAGGGTTGAGGATTCGGGGATTCAGGTGCATAACACAGACTTCTCTGTTCCTACAGAGTCAGCAGAAATATGGACAGATGGACCAACAACTGGAGGGCAGCAGGGGCTGCTTATTCCTCATGACCTACCTGAATGGCTGAATTATTGTCGTCTATGAGCGTGTCCATCACCTCTACCTGCCCTTCCTCCACCACCTTTTGCAGGACCATCCGGAAAGTGCCAATGAGCCTATGGAGCAAAGAAGAGAAAGAGCTGTGGTGAGCAGCAACCAGCATCCATTTTTAATGGGAAAGGGCTTTGCTGGGCAAGTCGCCCAAGCATGCATGGCTGTTTTTGCTTCCCATTTGCCTTAAGAGGAGGTAGCTGTGAGATGCAGGATCAGAGCATGGCGAAGGACTCTGGCAGCTGCAGCCAGTGACCCCAGCTCAGTGGAGATGGTGGGCAAAGGAGAAGCCAGGAGAGAAGCCATTACAAGGTAACACTTGGGATAAGAAGAGGAGACTTTGGGAACTATCAGTCTTGCATTATTGGGATGCAACTAAGGGAGTCCAGACTGGCCTTCTCCATCCTGAGTGTCTGCAGTAGTAAACTGAGCAAGGCAAGAACCAGGACACCGTCCCTCACCTATTTGCACCAGGACATTGTCAGCACAGGACACAATACAGGGAGGTCCCAGGTCAATGTGCCTAACCCTAACCCCCCCCACCCCGCCCCCAGGAGGGGTTATCCTGGGACAGGGCATCCCTGGAGCAGTTTGGATGTGCCTGGTTGTGTGTGGGACGAGTCTAAAAGCCCAACTGGGTTGGCCCAGGGTTGGAGAACAGGGCTTATGTTGGTTATTTTGCTTGGATGGATGCAACCTGAGGTGCTGCATGTATGTGAGTCTGAAAGCTGCTCAGGGGAGAAGACGGACTCCCTTCTGCTAAGGGACGTCTACTTATAACCGATGCCTGAAGGCTTGTGTCCTCGTCCCAGCCCACTCCCATCCTGCTAGGTATCTTCAAGCAACGCAGCAGGGGCCCAGGGAGGTTAGGCTGTCTACATCCTGGGGGCTTTCATAGAATCATTAAGGTTGGAAAGGACCTTTAAGATCATCAAGTCCAACCATTAATTTCAAGACCCACCCAGAAAAAGCCAAGGGCCACCTCCCGTGAAGTCAAGCTGACCTAGCTTTGAGCATCAGGCTGGACTAGAGATCTCCTGAAATGCCTTCCACTCTGAATTATCCTGTGATCCGTTGATATGATCCTTGATCCTATAACTATTGCTGTGGTCTGTAGCGTGTGGGGCAACCTGCATGCCAAAGTTCAGTCCCTGTGTATTGGTCACACCTCACGGAGTTGGTGACAGCCTCACCTGAGCCAGGACAACATGTCCCAGAGCCACAAGGGCTTATTGTAGCTGAAGGGAGACATTTACAGCAGGCATGGAGCGATGTTTTAACGCTATTTCCTACTTCCCAGGTTCCTCCCAGTCTTGTGCTGGATGCTACTGGTCCTGACAGCAGAGCACTCCCATCTTTCCTTCAGTGGAAAACAAGCTGTTTTCTCCAACCCCGCTGCTGCACTGAGCAGCCTGCCTGACTCTGCACAGGAACGGAGGAGGAGGAGGACTCGCATCTCTCCCACACGACCTGCATGTGCTGACTCCCACCATGGGCTGAGATGAATGCTGAGGTGAGGGCATATAACACCTTCCAACCACCATGGCCATTCTTCCCCCGAGCATCTGATGACCACCTAAACTCCCCCAAGATGAGCAGGATGAAGGCATCGAATTGCTCCTAGTGGCTCTTGCCTGGGCTCGCTGCAGCCTGCAGCTCTCGCAGCCAGGGAGTGCAGCACTGTGTGCACTAAAAGCAGCCACATTTGTTAAATTACAGGTCCAAATAGATACCACAGAGAGTGGAGAAGCCTGGAGCTCTCTAATAGAAGTCATTACTTATTTGCCAGCTCATGGCTTGTCAAGGAGCTGTGGCTTTATGTTCTTCATGTTCTGCTGTGGCACCAGAGGGACCTTCCCAGCCTGAGAAGAGCCAGCTATGAATCAATAAGTGACTCCCGATGCAGAAAAAGCCCTGAAACAGTGAATGCAGAGCTGTCTTTCCCCATCTGCCTTGCATGTCACCTCCAGTGCCATGATCCCAGATGATGGCGAAGATGTTACATGGCACATCAGGAATACGCCTGCAGTGCTCAGCCAGCTGGGGCCAGCGAGAAAGTTGCTGCTGATTGAACTACTTCCTTGCAAACCTTAAGGCATCGCTTACTGTGATGCTGATTTATCGAGATGCAGTTTCAGAGAGGGAGACAGGAACTCCCCATGCGGCGCGGTGGGATATCAAGGGCTCCCCTCCTGCCTCTGCCCTGTGTAACGCAAGCACCCGATGCTGTGCCTGCACCGGCAGCCTGGAGACCCAAGTAAAAGCAGGGTTAGTAGATTTACCCTAGGTCAGTCTGTAGCAGAGCTGAGGATGGGGTTTATCTTTCTTGGCTCTCAAGCCATCCCCTTATGCTTTGAAGCACCCTCTGAAATGCAGCACAATGCTGGAGGGAAGAGTAGGGTCTGCTCAGCCCTGCTCAGCTCCCTGGGGTCTTCATTGGCTTCAGAGCTTGATTTGCCTGGGTCCTGCCTCTGCCAACCCTCTTTTTTAATTTCCCTACCCAAATGGCCTGTCTTTGCATGGTCCCTGTGTCCCTTTTTGCACACACCTGCATGTGTGGGGATGAGACAGTATTGCCGTGGGCGTTTCTCTGACCAAAGAAATCAAACCGTGCTGTGTAGTTATCCCACTGTACACCACTCATTTACAATAATAAACTACCTGAGGAAAACAGAAAAATTACCTTACTGTTGCTCATCTACTTATCTAGCTCTGTCTGACTTGCAGCAGCAGCAGGGAGGTCCTGCTTTCCAACAAACCTCGTATGGGTCCTGCTGTAGTTTGCTGGTGGTGCTTGATGCTCCAGGAGCAAAGGAGAGCTGTGGCAGACCTGCGCCGGTGCGCTGTGCAGGATGGGGCCCTTCCCTGCAGGACCTTCACCTCCCCTTGTCACGTGCTGTGTGCAGGTGGATCCCAGCATTGAGCTCCTTTAACTCTATCTCCAAGGTGCTATGTTGGGCATTGAACATGAACAGTTTTTCTTTGTGTGCTTCATATTGCTTCATGCACAATGAATAATGCATCCTCACCTCCCATGGAGACCTTCTTCTTCTCTGAGATGGGCTTGTTGCGGGTGAAAAGGCTGCCGTATCAGCCTGGATTTCAGGGTTTGTGAAATAATGTTATTTGCTGTTTGCAGCTCTCTTGTTTTGGAAAGGCTTTCTGCACTTCATCTCTTGGGATTTGAGCACAGACTCTGTTGCAGGGCTGTCCTCTGCTTATGGCTGGATTTGATTTCAGCAGGTCAGTTTGGAGGGATGCTCTTGTGGCTTGAGCTCTAAAATCAAGTTATTTTAGTGCGGTCGCTGGCGAGTTAGATTTGTCTGTGAAGGTTGCTAGGCTCAGCTGGTAACGCACTGCGCAGTTCTTGCTCTTACATGTGTTTGTAGGTATTGGTATTATTTAACCTGTTTGCTCACGGCATATCATAAAAATACAGCCCCTTGGAAACACCACACAGCTCTAAGCTGTGGTGGTGGCTTCTCCGCTCCTCTTAGACCAAGGTGGACCCAGCTACCTTCGGCCCATGGATGCATATTGCTCCAGGGTGGCATGATGAAGGAACAGAAAGCTTCTTGCATGGACTCGGCAATGGCAGATGTGTCTGTAAGTGGGAACACCCCTCAGCCACGAGGCAAGTCCTTATTACTGTGATGGGAAGTGCAAAATGACCTGGAACCAGCCTGACCTCTGGAGAACTTACCCTGGGCTCAGGCTCCCTCCCAGCTCCTCTAGTTTACTGAGTTATCCTCAGGGAAGAGCCATGGTTTCAAGGTGTGCTCCTTTGCCGAGGGACACGGTATGATGTCTGTGGGACTGAGGAAGAGGTAGGCTTTTGCTTGTCTTTGCAGTGGACTATGAGTATATGGAGAGTCTTCAAAGCTCAGCGGTTGTGTGGGAGCTTGCTTAGCTACCATAAACCAAGCACATGTCTGACACCAGAAGTGTGTTCACCAGGTTCAGACAGATAACTGGATTTTCTTGATCAATTTAATGCTTTAGAAATGCTGATTTACACAAGACTGCAATCCACCTTCCACTTTAGTATCCTCAGGCTGACGGAGGATGAACACCAGTGAGAGTGCAGTAGCGCAGCTTTGGGCATTTCTGCTTCCTATTCAAGCTGAAGAGGCTGCTCTAAAGTGGTTTCAAGCTGCCTTGCCTTATTTTGCAATTGCAGGGGCTAGGAGTGTGCCTGTACCCTGTTCTCCTTGCCTGAACATCTCTTGGTTTCCCATCTGAAATACGCTGCAGCCCAGTGCTCACAGCTCCTGCTTCAACAGCAAATCCGTGCAGAGCTGAAACTTCTCCTGAGGAATCTCGCAGCAGAATACAGAGGTTTTTGTTCAAGGGCTAGTATGTCTGAATCACAGACCTGATGGGTGGAAGGGACCTCCTGCATTGAGCAAGACCATCACCAACTCTAGATGAGTTTGGCCATGGCTTCATCTATCCAAGCCTTTAAAACCCCCACGGAAGGAGATCCCCCACCTCTTTGCTGACCTGTTGAGGCTTCACCACTCTCCTGGAGAAGAATGTTTTCCTGATACCCAACCTGAACCTCTCAAGCTGCAATCTGTGGCTGTTGCTCCTTGTTACTTCACCTGTCACTACTGTCATCTCTGTAACTCCCCTTCAAGTAGCTGCAGGCTTCTGTTAGGTGGTCTCCTCCCCACCAGACTAACCAAGCCCTGGTCCCTCCACCTCTCCCTGCAGGTTGCATGCTCCAGGCATTCCAGCCAGTTGAGGGTTCCTTGATGGTGGTGGTAGTGGTTTCAGATGATGGCTGGTGGTGTCGACCTCACCAAGGAAGCAACTGAAGTCTTAAATGAGTCATGACAAGACTTTGCAATGAATTGGTGCCTCCAAGGATCTCCATTCCATGGGAAATACCTAAAGGCATCCTAGAGCATACACTGGGAAACAAAGGGCTCTTCTCATTCCTCTAAACCCCCTTGCCAGTGGGACAGGGCACAGGAGAGGCTGGTCTGAAAGAGCGTGGCTCTGTTTCATAGCAGCAACATTGCACATGCATTTCCCTGGTGCTTTACAGTTAATGAAGCCCCCCCTCCAGCTGGCAGCTCTGGCCATGGTTCAGCCCATCTCACAACATGTCACGTCTTAATACCAATGCCACCTTAGAAACAGGAGTAACTGGGGTGTTTCTCCAGTGTAGCTGTTGTGGCTTTGCCAGGAGGGGTACAAGAGCTGCGGCAGTTTGTGCGCTCATGGCAGCAGCCACACACCCATATGGCGGGACTCCCAGAGAGCACCTGGATGTGGCCCTGTCAAAACAAATAGCGAAAAGAGTGTGTGTGGAGGGAAACCCAGGAGTCAACAGGGTGAAAATATCTCCAAGAGACGCTTTGTGCACAGCCTTCCCATGCTTGCTCAGGAGTGTGGTTGTGGGATGGGGGGAGATGGGGCTGATGGGGGACACCCCAGAGTCAGGTGACATCTCCGCATGAGGACAGGACGGTGGGGATGTCCCAGGCAGAGGGACCCATTAGGAGAGCACGTGTCCCAGCTGGGCCCCTCCTGACCCCCCCAAACCGACTTTCCAGACACCTCCTGCTTCTGTGACCTGCTGTGGTGCTGCCTCTGCCTGGGATGAGGTCACCTTAGAGAAGCCCAGAGGCTGCAGCAACACCACGTCCATCTCCAGCATGTCGATGCTCTCCCCAGATGAGCTACAGTCGAAAGTACACACTGCCTGCGAGTGCTCGTAATTGCAGGCTGTTGCTACCACGGCAGCGGACAAAAGCGGGTATGTCAAAGCCAGCGCTAGCCCCGTGGCTCCTTTTCCCCAGCCTGGGTGGTGGCAACAGGCGAAGAGCAGATGCCCCCATCTCCTGAGAAGATGGTGAGGTGCAGGCCTTTTCACCATCCTCTCAGCACATCTTTGCAACCCTTTCAGCCTGACTTATGTGCTTCTGCGCTCCTCAGCTCTGCTCACAGACCTCAGGCCAGCTCGTCTGCAAGTGTGTGAATTATTGGGAAGATGTATCTGCATTAGGCTTGGGACAATGTGCTCCTTCCTCAGACCCCTCCGAACGCACTTCCCCTGGCAGGCAAGAGTCAAAACAGATGGAATGAAATATTCAGCACTTGTCTGCACAGCCTTTCTTTTCCAAGTGTTTCATAATTCATCAAGTGCCCTGCTCCCTTCCCTGGCATTTCTGCTGATGGAAAGAGAGGGCGTTTTTCTGGGTCACTCGTAATTTTATCGGACTGTAGGAAGATGTCTTGTTTCAAACCCAGCCTGGCTGGTTTGGTGCTTAGAGCTTGCTCAAAGCCTCAGGTCAGGGCAGTCTGGGGCTGCTGCACACCCCACAACATGCTTTGCTCTTTGCCTGTGCATCTTGGTCTGGCTTTGCTAAGAGCATCCTCCAGCCCATGAAGTCCCGTCCCCTCTTCTCTCCTAGGGTCCCTTGGATGTGGTTTGCTCCCTGGGCTCCTGCAGACAGGGAGAGCCTCTGGGCGTGTGGGGGGTAGCATCTCCATCCATCATCAGATCCTGGGAAGTGACAAAAGGCAAATTGTGGCATCTCTGTTTGGTCCCCACCTCCAGGCACCCCTCGCAAGGTAGGGTGGGAAAGCAGAGGGATGCCATTGCTTTTAACCCATTACCAGGCTGCAAGAGCTGAGGAGATTGGACTGAAGCCTCAGCTGCCCAAGGGAGGATCCAACACGCAATTATGGTAAAGGCCTCAGGGAGAGCCGGTCTCTGCTCCTGAACGACTCGGAGTTGTTGGCTCCATCTAAATTAATGAATTAAGTGCTGCCTGGGCACTGTCCCTCGCCCACCCACACTGGGATGCTGCCTGCCAGGGTCGGCCAGGCCAATGCATCATCCCTAACCCATCGCAGGGATGCAAGGGTTAGCCTGGGGGCTGGGCAGCCCAAGGGCAGTTTGGAGAGGAGAGCTTCCTCGCCTGGCCATGCCAACCCAGCTGCGGGCTTGGGACAGAAAAAGACCCTGATGACATCTGCGTAGGGCATTAGGATAGATGGAGAAACTGGGTCAGACCCAATTCAAAGCCATGGAATTGAAATTAGGATTGTAACCTGATGTCAAGCAGGAAAATAATAAATAAATAAATAAGTTATCTTGCTGAACCATTATACAGCCCATCCCCGCAGACTATCCTGCTCCCCACCTAAACACACTTTTGATGCTCATCATACTCCAGAGTGTCTGAGAGAAAACCAGGAATGTCAAGGGGAGGGGGGGGGGTTNCAGGCAGGAGCAGCCATTGGGTGTTCCTGCATCCCCCTGCCAGGACGCCTTCCCACCCCCTGACACTAAGAGCTGCAAAGACCGAAGGATTTTGTGACAACCCCCCAACCCAAAGCAGCATCTCCAAACTCCTGCACCCTGGCTACAACCCAGCTGACACACCGAGCACTGCCTTGCCTGACCTGTAAAGAGGGCTGAGGAGATCTGGGGGCTCCTGGTCGACACAGCCTCCAACCTGGAGGCATGGTGGGGAGGGAGAGCAGTTCTCCCAAATGCCTGCCCCACGGTCTTCCCTGAATTAATGAGCTTTTGCAAGGCAAACCAGGCAGCACAGGGACATGACCAATGCCCAGGCTGCTCGAAGAAGTGATCATGGGAGATGTTAATCTTTTGGACCTTCAATGGGGCTTAAATGATGGAGTGGCTCAGCCCTCAGCTAAAATCTGCTGAGTTGATGAACTCCTGTGGATTTGTCAGCTCCCAGAGCGATGGCCACCAAATTCCCGCTTCTTGGTCCATGATCAGGCCACCTCTTCCTTTCCTTACCAATAAGCCAAACAGATAGAGCTGCCGATGACTTCAAGGTAGGCAGATCTGCTAATGTTTTAATGACTCTGGGCGCTCCCCTCTAATCAACCCCACTTTTCCAGCACCTTTCTGAAGCAGTGGGCTCTGAAACCAGGCACGTATTTTTTTTTTCAGACTGCACTGAAGCACATAACGCTGTTGTTCTTGGGCTGCCAAGCAATTGCAGGAGCTCCCTGCCAGCTTCCCTAGAGACGCCTTCCCCGCGCTCGGCGTCCTTGCCCATGCTGTTAGCCATAACCGCTCCCTGCGTGTGGGGAAATGCAAACTGCTGTATGACAAGGTCTGGTCCCCGCAGGGCTCTGCTGCCCGCCAGCATCCTCGGTGACGAATCCCTGCCTGCAGGCGCTCCCGAGCACTGCTCAAGTGCATAACACCCTCAGCACCTGCCATGTCAAATTCCCGCAGAATTTATCATTCCTTAATCAAAATATTGTGTGACACCAAGTCAAACACTGCAAAAGTCTAAGTATACCCAAATTACCACTTTAGCAACCAGATCTGTAATCTCATCCCAAATCAGTTACCTGACAAGATATATTTCAATCCAACAGGGCTGCTGGAGCTCATTATGCTATTCCACTTGTCTTCAAGGGTGAAAAGAAAATCCATTTATATTTAATGAGAATTTTTTGCAAGGGTTTGCTGAAAAAAAAGTTAATTTACTGAAGCAACTTTTAATATCTGGAGGCTGCTGAGCTGGAACTGCTGTTGTGTCCTACATTTCACCAGGTTATCAAACGATAACAAAACAATACTAATTACATAAGCTTGCAAATGTAAGCTCTGAGTTGCCTACCGCACAGGCTCGGTGCAAAGGGGGTAATTAGGAGGGAAGTGATTTAGGAAGCTTTAACTTAGAGTCAGATGATTACAGATGAAGCTGCAGTTTGGCTAGAAAGTGAAAAAGGCTCTTCATTTTGGTCTAAGCTCTAGGGCACTGATCGCATCAGCCGCGGGAGGAAAGAGTTTGCATTTATCAGTATCGCCCAAACACAGGTTTGTACATAAATGCAAGCGCTGCAGCTTCCAAATGTACCGTCAGCCCCCCTCCCCAGTATCCAACAGCACCTCCCTTTCAGCTCATTCACTTTCTGCTTTTCCAGCCTGAGGTCCCAGAGAGCCATTGCCTCTCCCCCCCAGGTACCCCAATGAGCTTCACAGACCCACCCAGCTGCTCATCAGAGCAGCTCCCTGGTTTCTCAGCACCCATTTTTGGACCCCTCTCACATCTCCGGTCTCCCAGCCAGTCCTGCCTGGTTGCAAGGCATCACAGAACCAAAGGACAGCCATGGCTGTGGGTTGCTGGTGCAAAGTAAGAAGGTTCCACAGCGAAGAAACCTTTCTTGAAGGCAAGCTGCCCACAGCTTAGCCCCGGTGCATGTCCTCATGTGCTGGGAGACAGAGAAATTATAATGCTAGAAAATGCTATGATGGATAGAAAAAAAATATCACTCTTTTCAACCTTTCAACCTAGTTTTGGCAAAGGAGGGCTTGGGTTTTCAGTTGCATGAATCTAGAAGCTATATGGAAACGATGGTAATCCATGAAGGGTCATTTTACCAACCCAGGTCTGAAAAAACAGGGACGGCTTTGAGGCAAAACGCTCAGCACGCATGAACTCTGCAAGGTGAGAGTGATGGGCCATGCCAGGGCAAAGAGGAAAAGCACAGCCAGCCTCCATGTGACCAACCAAGTCATGTTTGGCACATCGCTGTTGGGCTGTGACTGAGGTTGGGCCAGGGTAAATCCAGGGCAGGGGCTCACCGATCCCCTTTGCATGGGTCAAGATTCTGCCCAGAGATCATTTTAAAGCTACCCTAGATGATGTAAAAAAATGGTGTCAGGTCAGGTGGTTTTGTGTCTTTGTGTAAAGAATAACAGAAGTGCCCTCTTCTTTTCCTTTTTTTCCCTTTTCCAGACACCCAAGTTGCCAAGAGATATCAGATCTGGCCTTTGTTGCAGTCTGTGGGAAGCCCACCTATGCTCTGTGTGCTTTTCAAGCTTAAATATAAGGCTGAGGAATCTTGAAAGGCACTCTTTCTCCAAAATAGACTTTGCTCAATGACCAAACCAAAACCAAACAAAAGCCCCAAAGGCAAAGAGCCCTGAGGCAGCTCAAAATCATCCTGGTTTACAATGCGCTGATGATTGCTCATTTTCCTCTCTCCCTGAGGAAGGGTCCATCCCAACTACTCATCACTGTCCTGCAGTTCACCATTAGTCCCTGAGCTCTCTGTGCTCAAATGGAGGGACTGTCCCAGCTCGAGGGAAATCAGTTCCACATGCCGTAGATGTATCTGTGTTGGGGAGAAAATGCTTATAGAAGGTTCTGGTCTTTCTCTGCTGACCATTGGACCTAAACCCAATGCCCAGGTTACAGGCAGGCAAAGCTGGGTGGTGGGAATTGTCCTGTTGCTGCCAGAGATCTCCATGAAATGTGTTTTCCTGGAGATGCAAAATGAGTTTGGTGGGGATCAGTCTAGAGAAGGAAGATCTCCTCTTGAAAGTGCCCAAACACAAACTCCTCCAGACCTCCAGGCAGAGGATCTGAATTTCTTGTGTCACAAAAACCAAGAAGTTTGAAAGCCAGCAAAGTATCATTTCTCTTAGGAGACAAACATCCAGCCTGCCTCAGGTGGTAATAAAAAATGAAAAAATGGGCTCAAACCTCTTTGTCTGCACAGCCTGCACTACACAAGCCACATCATCACTTGCTGGCCATGTCCAACTTGAGCACAGCCATCCATCCCAGCTGCCTTCCCCCCCTGCTCGCTTTACTCTGGCTCTTGGTGAGACAAGATGATTTGCAGCTCCTCCTGGGAAGTCTGGACTCCGCTCGCCTCTGTCTCTGCGGCTTCCCTCCTCGACAGAGCTCAGTGTTTCAGCTCTTTTTTCATGTGCCAGCCATGCCTGCAAAACTGGACAAGTTGTATGACATCGTATCACTCGCAGAAAGGCTGAGCTGATACCTCCACAGACATCTTGGCTGATGAGCTTGCCCCTCTGACATGGTGTGGAACCTTCTACCTTTCCAGGCTCCTGCCCCTGGTGACATCAGTCCTCTCAGGTCATAACCAATCACAACCCTGTCCATCTACCTATTACCTTCCATGGAAGCTGGTGCTAGAAAGTCTTAATGAGACTTCAGACTTGCTTGCTGCAGCCATCCCGTTGCAAGGGGCTTTGTGCAGGAGAAAGGTTTCAGGCAGATGATACACCTGCCTGTGGTCCGGGCAGCTGTAGGAGTATCACAGACACCAGTTCACAGGGCTGGGAAGCTAAGCTGGGCTTCACGAACCTCAGGCTCTGGAGCACTTGCCATCCACACTACTTTGTGGAGCTATATGAGAGAAGACCCTGCTCACTGGACTGGTCCCTGCCATATCCATTTTGCATCACCTGGAAAAGAAGTTGGACTAGGACTTTCTTCTTGAGATGAATAATCCCACAGCTCAAGAAGTGCAACAGAAAATGGAGAAGGAAAAAAAGTGCTGCTTTAAGAAAGAAAATGAAAAAAGAGTGCAGCCCATGGATCAGGAGGATGGGGGAGCCTGGGCTCTCAGGAGGACAAATCCATTTGTAATGATAACCCAGATACATTGGGAAGGACCACAGTTCATCAAACTTTGTCATCCAGAGTATGAGTCTTCTGGCCTGTGTAAGATGTCCACCTTAGGGCTCCTGGGGCCAGAGGGGATATGTTCAATAAACACACAGATTTTTCTTCTATGACGATGTCACGTTCAGTTTTGAACCTGTAAACTTCCAGTATCCACCAGATCTCATGGTGGGGCTCTCCACAGCTCACCCAGCATCATCTGAAGACCCACTTTGTCCTGAGCCTCCCTCCCACCGTCTTTCTTTTCATGTCTTCTTAGTTTTTTTAACTGAAACAGATGATGAATAACTGCTTCCTCCCCAGTTTAACCTTGTGGCTATTCATTATGTCCTCTTTTGAATTGGACTAATTTAATATAGAGTTCCTCATATAAAAGTTGTTCCAGGGCTTTTGTCTGTTCTATTGGCTCCTTTTTGCCCCTGCACAGTTAATAACACAAAACAAAAGGACTCCAACACCCAAGAGCTTGTTGCAAAGACAGCCTATAACAGCATTGGAGAGCAACTTTCTGTGTTTCCAGTGCTGAAAGCATTAATAGAAAAACTTGTTTTAATGATGTTTGGATAATCAAGGTTACTGGATGGCTCCCAACCACTAAGACAGGCGTAAGATTCCCTCCAAGAGACCTGCGCAGTCTGGAATTCACGCAATAAAGTCTGGGGATCCAAATCACAAACGAAAATGATAAACATAAACCCTAAGTTGTGCAGGCAGCCCTAAGATCCTCCCATACCTTTTTTTTTTTTTTGTCTTACCAGCGAAATTAAGAAGGGACTCCAAAAAGTTGTTTTGGACAGGGACAGAAGCAAACCAAGCATGAGGCCGGTGTGCCATGATCTTATGCAAACATTTTGTTTGGGTTACAAGCATATTCAGCTGGATTTGTAGAGATTTAATTGTTTTCTGCCTTTTAGCAATTCTCTAGACAAAAGTAACATCTTGATGTGTGCACCGGAGACATCACTCGTCCAGTGGTCTGCTGAGTCAGACACAGACCCCTGGATGCGACCTCAGGGTATCCCTGGGATCTTCCACACTGAGCGGGAAGAAACTAGGGAGAACTGAATCTCCTGCATCACTGATGATGCTCCAAGGGCTGCAGCTCAGAGCTCTGCAATGTTTAAGCAAGCTGGGAAGCAGAAAGGCTTGCCCGGCTGTGGTCTAAGCACCATCTCAAGGAAACTGTGGCACCTTCTGGTTTGCAGAATGCAGCTCTTGCAAATCCCTACCTGTGCAGAGTCTGAGTGCTGCTCTGCACGGGGAGGGCACTCAGACAAGGGGGGAAACCTACCGTGCGAGAGTTAATAATTGTTTCCATTATACTCTTTCTACAGTGATTCTGCAGTGGATTATTTTCTGTGGATGAAATGGTGAGCACCCTGGTTTCTGCAAGTTGGAGGCAGTTTCATACAAAAGACTTGAATTCTGCAAAGATCTTAATTGCTGGAGAAGCCGGAGTACAAAGGACAAAACAAAGCTCTATTTTTATCCCGGAGAGCACAGTGCTGGATTAAAAGCCTTTGGTATTAGTCTCTTTGTCTCTCTGTCGGGTAAGGAGAGCCAGCTCCCGCCTTTTCCCTATGGGTATCACTTTTCTGCAGGGGGAGGTTATCTGTGCCCCCACCCCTGCAACACCCATCAGGCCGATGGTGAGCCGACCGGTTTGTAACATGGCTTTCGGCCTTTGCCCAGATCCAGTTACTGCTTCTCGCCCTGCAGAGGAAAACAGTGACACAGAGGAAAACAAACCACCTTGAAGCAAAAGCTCTTCATTTTTGTGCAGCGTTCCTCATCCTTCAGAGATGTGGTCATTGACTGGTATTGTCCTTGGTTTCTACACAAGGAAAACATGTGGCCCAGAAGAGGCTTGTCCAGGCTGTCCCAGCAGTTCAGGAATGGGAGCAGCAGCAAGGACCAGACCTCATGCCTCAGGGATGATGCTCTGTGGCCGCTGGACCACACAGCCATCCTCTCTGATGTCTCACCAGCACAGCACGCTGCCCCGGCTGCTGCCTCCGCTTGCTTCTTGCATCTCTGCCCTCTCCTGTGCATATGGTCCTCCACCCACATCACTCATACGTGTCCCACCACATCTTCTCCTGCTCAGACACACTCAAATCCGTATCTGGGACCTCACGTCATGAACCTGTCTCCTGCTTGTGCCTTCTCCCAGTGGCCTTCACTGTGGGACCACATGCCACGAATTTTCACCCATCTTGAAGGTATTTTGTAGGTCTCCCCAGGGGACCAGGAGACAAAGGACTGGGATGAACTGAGTTCCAGTAGGATCCCAGTATTTCTACCCAGGTCATCCCACCATGAAGCAGTTATTTGGCTTCACCACCTGCTTTCCAGGATGGGATACGTGGGATCAGACAAAGCATCTCATGTCTGCAGGATGGGCGTGTAGGACCCACGATTATTGGCCCTTGTGTGGAGCATTTTTAGTCTGCATCTACCATGGGCAGGATTTGGCACTGCCCCTCATCCACCCGCACCAGGACAGGACATCCCTGGAGTGGTTTGGCTGAGTCTTGGCTGGAGGGGAAAGTTTCCCAGCCTGGGGATGTCCTACCCGGTCAGGGGCTGGAGACAGTTTTCTGGGCTGGTGGCACTGCTGGTCTTGCCTATTTGAGCTCTCCTCATGAACTATCTCCCCACCTCCATGCTCTGCCCCTTTCTTTGGGCACTCAGACACACAGAGCCCTGGGCAATGGCTCCCAGGGACAGCCACCATCTCAGAGGCGAGATCCACTGGAGCCCACAGCCCCCCCAAGGAGCCAGCATGCAATCAGCTGCTGTAAGGAGGTTGAGGCACCCTGCCGGGGCCAGGGAAGGATTATCTTACCAGCTAATTAGCTGCGTGCTGATGGCCACTGAGGCGGGAAACAAAAGCAAGTCAATGAGCCACGCAGCCACGTCTCAGCACTGGCCCCCTCCATTATTTAGGACGGACCCGCATCAGGTGTCATGCCTTTATCTGGGGATTTGATAAATAGCACTAATCAGCTGCCTGTGAATTATTCACAGGGACTGCAGCTCACCTTTCCAAACCCCAGTGCCAGGGCTCTGCTTCTTGCCACTCCTCTCCCTCCTCTCCAAGATTTATGTCTGTCTATCCTCCTTCTCCAATTCATTGCTGTGCAAGAAGGATGGGCTGTAGTTGCAGCACTGGCTTACAACCCTGGGCTTTAATTTTATTTTTGTACCACAGATTCCCTCCATTCCCTTGAGGGAGATGCTCAGCACCAGCTGCCCAGGGGTGGGATGAGGCCAGGTTCATTGGCTGTGCCTTGGCACTAATATCCTGGTGTAGACATTTCTTAGCCAGCAGGAGAAATGCTGTGAGTCTGAACAGAAATCCCTGGATAATCCCTTAATATTTATGACTTGGTGTAGTCTGTTCTGCAGGTTGATTCCCACCACTGATGCTCAGGTCTGAAACTTACTCCTTCCCCTGTCAGTAGGCAGCTTATAGGGTTGAACTAAGGCTCTCCTGTCATTGCCTCCTTGGGGCTCCTGGTTGTCTTCTGCTTCAAAGAACTTTAGCCTTTTCAGCCCATCCTTCAGCCCCAGCCAGTTCTCAGTTCCTTGTGCCCAAAACACATTGCCTTGGCTCAGGGCATGTCTTGCTGCTTCTGGCTCCCCCAGACCCCTCTCCAGCTACTGGCGGTTCAGCTCCATCACCCAAACACGAGGACTTGCTGCTGTGCAGACGTCCTGGGATGTCTGAGACAAACACAGGGCTGGCAGATACAACTTTGGATCTACAGGACACACGAGTCCTTCCAGAAGCTGGAGACGCAAAGGGCACCTGAGCTGAGCCCTGGCTCCCCATGGATACCTATGTTGCAGTGAGAGGAGATGAAGCCCCTTTTTGGGATTCTGCTTCCCACTGCTGTCAAGGCAAAGCCAGGGGAGATGTCTTGCTTGGCATTTGCTGAAGGGGGTCTGTGATCCCGGCTCCTTTCCAAGGCTGGGCTGCTGGGCTGCTCCGGTGGCCCAAAGCAAAGATGGGCAGCAAGGAGAGCACACCATGCTGTGTCTCTTAATTGCTGAGGGACAGGCTGAACACACACTGCCACAGACATGCTTTGGGGTTCATTTTACCACCGTCTGTAAATGCCAGCATGAGGAAACTGTTTCTAACCTGAAGGGGTTCTTAATTTAGCAGAGAGAGATGGAACAGGTAACTAACTCTGGAAAACCTCTGCAGGGAGGTACTGGATGCTCCACCACTGCCCTGGGCTGCTTCTCTGAAGCAGGGCTGGTCCAGCTGTGTCCCACAGCAGGGCGAGAGGAGACACTAACTGGGCTCCAGCTGCTGGGGAGGATGAGCTCTGCATTGCAGTGCTTAAAGGGGGCTTAGAAGAAAGATGGGGACAGACTTTTTAGCAGGGCCTGTAGCGACAGGACATGGGGTAATGGTTTTAAATGGAAAGAGGGGAGATTCACATTAGATATAAGGAAGACATTTTTTTATGCTGAGGGTGGTGAGACACTGGCCCAGGTTGCCCAGAGAGGTGGTCGATGCCCCATCCCTGGAACCATTCCAGGTCAGGTTGGACGGGGCTCTGAGCAACCCAATCTAGTTGAAGATGTCCCTGCTCATGGCAGGGGGCTGGACTAGGTGACCTTGAAAGGTCCCTTCCCACCCAAACTGTTCTGTGATCAGATAATTCTATGATTTCAAGGCAAATGCACCCCAGAAACAGGAGCAGCAGCTCCTGTTCCAGCCTGTAACGATGCAAAGCAGGCAAATGTGCTGGATAAATATTTCTGTTGGTTGTTGCGGGGCAGGGGTAGTTTGTGGGTATTCATCACAAGCGAACCAGCAGCCTCTGATCCACTGATATCAATTTTTTAACAAAGTTGGAATAATAGAGAAATCCCAGCACAGCAAAGAGTTCATACGGGGTGGATGAAGAGATCCAGGCTAACCTGGCAGCCATCCTAGGAAAAGAATAGGGAATCTTGTACAGGATTCAATGGATAAGCAATTATAAACTGGAGTGTAATCAATGACATTCAAGGTAGGTTTGTGAGGAGACAGAGCCTGTCACAAGCTCAGTTTTCTTCTTTGGGGTTGGTTTGTTTGGTAACTGCATGAAAGGAGCAGGTTCTTACAAAATGTTTGGGTTAACACTGCCTGCTACCAGTGCTACGCACTAACAAGAGCAGATTAATGGAGAAATTCTAAAAATAGGACATCAGCTGAGAATCATCTTTGAAAGACAGTGCTACAGTGCAATTTTGCTATTAAGCCCATGACTACTACATCAGTGACTGGGATGTAAAAATAACTTACCATCAAATTTTCAAATACTGTGAAGATTGACAGAGCAGTCAACCAGGAGAGAGTGGCGGCAGCCATGCAGGGCAGTGGGGACCTTGGGATACGCCAGAGCCAAACAAAAAGGGCACTCGTGCCAAAAACAATTCCAAGAAGCAGCATCTGCACCTCAGGCTGGCAGAAAATGGACTCGACTTCCACGAACGCAACAGCTCCAGAGAGTGCGGTGCACCAGCAGCCCAGCACGGTGAATAGACAACCAATTAATCCATAACTGCATGACCAGAGGAGGGATGGGGGAGAAGAGGGAGGTGCTTCACCCTCAGTCTGCAGAGCTGGGGAGATGCAGTGGATGCATCCAGCCTGTGCCTGTACTTTAGAGGGAGGACGTTGAAAGTTGAACGTTAGCAGGCTAAAGAACTGCAAAGGTGATTTGAGATGATAAAAACCACTGTGCAATGAAAGGTACCAGGAACGGCCTTCTCAAAACCAAGATTGAGACGTGCTTTGACTACAAATGTGCAAGAGCTTCCGAGGGCAGAACATACCTGCCGAGCAATGGGCAGAGATGCTCCTGGTTTCATGTGCTGTAGACACCACGATGGGGGAGGCCAGCTGCCTCAGCTCAGACTACTGGGTCCCTGGGACAAGAACCACGACATATGGGGGTTTCTTTGTACCACAGAGGGGGATTACATTGATGGAAGAAGGCAATTCTCATGGGGGGTTGGAACCAGATTCCTGCCCACTGCAGATCTGGCTATCCCTTAAGGGTGAGGAATAAAGTTAATGCACTGCTCAGTTCACATTTGAAGGTGGGATTGCAGCATGCAAGCATCATAGAACCATTTAGGTTGGAATAGACCTTTAAGATCATCGAGTCCAACCATCAACCATGCCCACTAAACCATGTCCTGAAGTGCCCTGTATACATGCTTTTTGAATACCTCCGAGGATGGTGACTCCACCACTTCCCTGGGCAGCCTGTTCCAATGCCTGACAACCCTTTCAGTAAAGAAATTTATCCTAATATCCAATCTAAACCTTCCCTGCCACAACTTGAGTCCATTTCCTCTTGTCCTGAGCTAGCTGAGACCGCAGTGGAAGATAAAGAGATGCAGGCTTCTTCCTGGGCAGTGCAAGCCCAGTCAGGACACCGGGACATGGCTGCAGCCTGCTGCTCTGCAGCATCAGCAATTGCTGCTCAAAGGTAAGGCTGCTCCTCTGCAGCAGCCCAGGCCCTCAGGAGTCAAAGATAAAAACACAATTAAAGTGATGAAAATGATAAAACAGAAGGTCATCTTGGAAGTAGAAGTGGCTCTTGGCTGGCTGGTACAGCCAACCTCTTTGCATGTGCAGCTCACCGGTGGAAAAAGGTGCGTTAAGCGATTTGGCTGAACTAGCTGGATATTTATTTTGTGCTGGGTGTTTGGAAATGTCTGAGACTTTGGTCACATTGAAAGTAGAAGGAATTACCTGAGTGATCACTTTCTGAGCCTCTAATCAGTGCAACCTGCTGGTGTGCCCTGGCCTTTCCAGTTCCCAGTTCCGTGGAGGAACTGTGACAGTTCTTCATTTCCAGGCACAGAAACACCACTTTCTGCTTTTTACTGCATCTTTCAAGTGGGGTTTTTTTCAGGTTTTAAGATGGAGAGAGACGGGATTGCTTCTTTGTGTGCAGAGCACGCAGGATTGCTGTTCAGGAGGTAAATTGGGTACATCCTGACGTGCAGATTGTTAGGGCAAAAGCATCTGATTCAGGTGGCATGTTTTCATTCACTTCTGCCGGGTAATGAGGACATGAAGCTTCAAGCCATCATGGATGGAAGGATGCTCTGACCCTTCACATTGCCCAGCTGCTGGCTGCACTAAGCCTGTGCAAATTCATGGCAGTATCCAGGCTGCTTGCTCACACCATGGGAGTAGAAAGTGAAGGAAGCCATTGAAGGAGCACCAATTGAAGAAAACCCACTGCTGTCACGGATGCAACATGAAGAGCAGGTTCCAGAGGCTGGACCTGACACTGGCTGGGGAAGGAGGCAGATCTCCAGGTCTGCATCTGTCCGCCTTGGGCTCCGATCGCCCATCTGAAGCCCACAGCCCCTGAGGAGTCCCTTCTAACACGGAGCCTGGGGCACTTCAGGACTGCAGAAATGAGTCAGATCTCCTATTCCATGCGCCCATCATTCATGAACTTAGTGACCACCACTCATGAACTTAGTGGCCACCACAACTGCACCATCTCAATGCAGGTGCCTATAGGAGGTGGTCTGAATGCAGCTCAGAGTGACTTGTTCTACGTGTGGCTCTTGCGGCAGAGCTGAGATCGCCCCACAAGCCCTGGACCACTCTTCTGCCTGTATCCGCCATCCATTCCCCACTCAACTCATCCACCTGGGCTGGGACCCTCTGGGGGCTCCTTGCCTTTCCTCCTCCCAGCGACTGACTGAATAAAACAAGTTGTTTCAGCTCTCTTTCTGCTACTCAAGCTCCTACTTAAAAGCAAGACAAAGGTAGGTAATTTTTTTTCTCAGTTTGTTGTTTGGTTTTTTTTTGTTTTGTTTGGGTTTTTTTGTTGCCTTTTTTTTTTAAATCATGTATATTTAGCATGCCTGCCTTGCATGCCATCTGCCTGTCTCCTCATTTTTTTGGCTCAGAAGCAAGCTTTTGCTTGAACATGTGCCTGGGAGATGTTCAGGAGACCCTGCTGAGCTCCAGCTGGGGAATACACTGGATTTCAGGGCAAAAATGTTAGTGCAACATCCAACCACAAGCAAGAGCCCTTCCTCAGCTCTTTTTTTTTACTTTACCCTCTTTAATGTCAGTGTAAATGTTCTGTAGGATGATTCACATATGCCACTCAGGTTTTTGTGAAATGCTCCCATATTTTTGCAATGGCAACATGGACAACTGTAGGAACTATACACTAAGGCTGACAGAAGGGACAGACAAAATTTTTTCTCTCGTGTTCATTATTAATGTGGGGGGTGAACTTAGACTGTAAGAAATGTTAAAAATGCTCATAACATTGCACATAATATATAAGGCATGGCAACCACCATAGTATCTATGTGAGAAAAACTTACAAGAATAAGATAAACAAACAGGTGCAGAATTTGCAAAAGCTGAGCCACTACATTTAGGTATCGACTTCCACCTTGCTAATTAACCAAAAGATTTCAGTTTCTCTTAAAGACATGCAAATTGTATTGAACCAAACGGCAGCACCTTGGGAAAACCATGGCATGGACGTGGCACCAGCCACCATCTACTTGCTGGTGGTTAGCAACCTCACTCGCTGAGCTGTACACATTCCATCTGAGCTTCCTTGCCCTTCCCAGGAGACATCAATCACCAACATCCTCCTCACCCTCCAGTCTCCAAACCAAATGGGGACGGGGCTCCAGCTCAAGCAGGAGTTCCCTCTTCCCACCGGAGAGGACCAGAAGGGTCGGGAGGAGGGAAGGACGGACCATGCTCTCACCTGTTGGTGAAGACTTTGCTGTAGTTGAACACCTGGATCTCCAGGATCTCATTCCCATCGATATTGCTTGCCACTGGCCAGCGGAAGGTCTGCGGAGAAAGGATGAGAGGGAGATGTCAGGCTTGTTTCAGGGAGCTGCTGCAGAGGTGATGAGGATGGAGCCGAGATGGCCATGGGAAAAGTTTAACTGCCCCTTTTCCCCAGCAAAAAGGCAGGCAGGGCTGTTTTACAGGGGTCTCACTAGGAACATATCTCGGTGCCAAATATTTTCTAGAAAAATAGTATAAATATATACATACATCGTATAAATGTGTGTGTGTACAGATATGATATACACACACACATTATATACATAAACACATTTTATATATATATAATCACTTTCATTTGTGTTTGTTTCACTTCCCAAGGCAAGAAATCAGTCTGCCAGGCTAAACCACCTGAGCTGCCTTCAGTTTTCCAAGTCACAAGTCTCCTGTGACCTCCCAAAGCCATGCACACCCACTTGCCACGCTGCTCTCAGTGCATCGCGGGATGGGAACGTGACACCCCGGATGCGGAGGCAGCGGGGTTGAGTCCTGCAGCACTTACAGGAGCAGCAGGACTGCATTCAAAGTCTTGAAAGGAAAGTGCTTATCGAGCAACTTCACAGGAAGAAATTAGTGACTCTTCAGCAATATGCCAACACTCATTTTTAAGCTATTTTTCCCCCCCTTTTATGTTTTCTGCAGTGAGTCAAGGAAGCAAATGAAAAAAATGAAACATAAAAGAAAACTAGAACTGGCCCCATGACAGTGATACCATTTTGCTTATGGTCCAGCCTCACTCCTCATTCTGCAGCCAGATTTACTCTGGGCTCTCCACCATGGGGATGTAACTCAGCCCTTCCCCTTACAGCATGTGTGTGCGCTGCTCTCTGCTCACTCCTTCCCACTGCTTTGATGCTCCATTAGCCTACACTAGCTAGGTTGATAAGTGCAACCAGCAACCCCAAGATTAATTACGAGCCGCCTGTTCCCTCCTGCCTCTCTGGCCTGAGAAGTTGTCCTGTCTTCACTGTTCAGGGCTCTGTAATGTGTGAAGGTGTAAATTCATCAACCTGATGCTCCCGCCACCCAGCTCCTCCTCTCTACCACAGCCCTCGGACATGCTGGTGAAGGTGACAGGGTCCACCATGTCACAAGCACAGCAGCAACCCATCAACTGCCCACAGTGCTCTGGATGTTAAACTGGCCCCATCAATTATCTGCAGTTTCAGCTGGGCAGAGGACTCCCCATCCTGCCTCGCAGCAGGAAGTGATGTTCCCGGTGTCTGCCCCGAGATGGACAACGAGACCAGAGCTTAGACCTTCTCAAGGGAAACTCTGCACTTTTAACAGCAGTGGCAGTTTACTATGGGATAAGCTGCTCTGCCAAGATCAGGACTTCTGGTTGCTTCTGAGATGAAGACAGAAAGCCCAAGTGCAAGGGACCTGATTTCTACCTGGATCATAGAGTCATCAAATCACAGAACAGTTTGGGTTGGAAGGTACTGTTAAAAGTCACCTAGTCAAACCCCTGCCATGGGCAGGGACATCTTCAACTAGATCAGGTTGCTCAGAACCTCATCCAACCTGACCTTGGAAGTTTCCAGGGATGGGGCATCAACCACCTCTCGGGGCAACCTGGGCCAGTGTTTCACCATCCTCATCATAAAAAAAAAATCTCTTCCTTATATCTAGTCTGAATCTCCCCTCTTTCAATTTAAAGCCATTACCCCTTGTCCTATTGCTACAGGTCCTGCTAAAAAGTCTGTCCCCATCTTTCTTATAAGCTCTCTTTAAGCCCTCCTTAAGTACCGAAAGGATCCTCCTGGTCCTTCCTGATACCTGCTGTCTGCATCCTCACCACCTCAACAGAGCCTCAGCTCTGATCCCTCTGTCCAGAGCCTTGGCCAGTACAAGACAAACCCAAACCCCTCCACTGTCTTCATAGAAGAGTAAACCATGGCCCAGGCACAGGCTTTTTTCTGCTCACATGCATATCTGACAGACTGGGAGTTTAAAGAAGTCTGGAGGATCCTCCTGAAACCCCAGCAGAGCTCTGTTCCTGGACACAGCCAGATCCTGGGTTTTTTTTCCTTCCTCAGAAATACCATTCTCTTTCCACAGACCAAATGTGGGGGAGGAACTGGAATGAGTGGGCATCCCTGCCTCTGTCACAAACACATTTGGATAAGTCTCTGTTCCCCATCCTTGGCTATAGGGTGGAGGACAGAGGCTGTCTCTTGCTCTCTGGGTACGAACAACATTGAGTAGAGGGAAGTCCTGCTCTACAGTCAGGTCCTCTCCAACTGGCAGATCCCAAAGCTCAGGTGTGGTTACGAAGATAAGGCACAGAAATAACTATGTGTAGGCACCCCTCCCCTTAGTTAGAGGTTTGTCAGGAAGCAAAATAACAAATAAGGTCATTTGGAAAGTGCAGTGGCCTAGAAAGGCTCCCAGGGTCCCTGCTGAACAGCCTTGCCGACAGCTTACTGCACCAAGAGACTTGTCCATGGATGTTGATGCTGCAGCCTGTCCACTGCTGCTGCTGCAG
>VYZV01030267.1:92549-107575 GCA_013401275.1 Pandion haliaetus
GGCAAGAGATGCACGGCGGGGAGGAGCACGCTCCCATCTGCTGTGCTCTGCGACGTGCCGTATGGCCCTGGGAGCACTCCCTGCACACGTGCCTGCACACTTCCAGCTCCAGAGGGACCCGCCTGTTTAGAGCCACTAATGCAATTTGGTTAAAGCACTTGGAGTTTTGCCTAAAATCCTGGGGAATGTAATGCAGGGTACCATTTTCCACCATCAGAATTCATCCCTTCATGGTGTAATCCCTGGTTTCTTGGGGCTGGGCTTCAGAAAGGGGCTCAGATCTGAATCCTGCTGCAGATCTGCTGAATTTCGCTAAATCGTTTTGGATGGAATACAGATGCTCTCTGTTTGGCGCTTCAAAATTGGGGTTGGGATTCCTCCACCTTGATTGAGAAGCTTAGAGGTTACCTACCTAAATCAATACCCCTTGTCTGGGCTCTCCATCGCTGGAGAAACTCTGGCACGTCCTGGGTACAAACCGAGCCATGGCACACCTTTGGGAGGGGATCACACTCTTTCTATCCTTTCTGGACAGACTATCCAGCCATGACTATATGCCTCACATTAAGGAGGACACCCTGCTCTGGAAGCTCTCCAAAATCCCCCCCTCTGCCAAAACCACTAACAGGACAAGGAATGGGCACCCAGACCCCCAGGCTATGAACAAACTTCTGCACCATCTTCCCCAACCCACAACCCATGCTCTCCTCAATCTCCTCTTGGTTCTACTCCAGTGCATGGAAAACCACTCAAATCGACTTGTGGCACCCAGCCACGAGTTCTACAAACTTATTTTTTTCCCCTCTCCATTTTATAAACGCGCTGTCCCATGCACTAGTGAATCCCTGGGCTTTGCTCCCCCCAAGGCTGCTGTCAGCTTCTCCGACTGTCGTTTGATTTTGAGTCTTTTGGAGAGGCAGGTGGTGGGTCTGGAGCAGCCAGACCACATCCAGCACCTTGTGGGTGGAGGTCTGTCAGTGGCAAGTCAGCCTGGCTGGGAAATGAAAACGCAGGGCTCTGTGCTTTAACTCTCTGAGTTAACAGCCACCTCAGCCTCGGCACAAGAAAACAAAAAAAAACCCAGCTCAAAAGAACTGGGTAACACGCTTTCCCTCCTAAGATAGATATTTATTGTTATTATCTTTTAAGCCTAGAGAGGATTATTACAGTCACTCAGCCTGACCTCTTAAACAACCCAGACCACAGATTTTCGTGTTTCACTCAAAGGCTCCTAAATCAAACAGATATGCCTTGTAGCTCAGTCAGAATATATTTTTAACAGGGAAACAGGAAAAAAAAGACATCCCAGAATTCAAGCAACATTTAATTACACTTTCAGATAAGTGGTTTCCACAGCTGATTGCCTTCAGCGATAAACATTTGCACCATATTTCTGCTTTGAATTTATGGGCTTCAGCTCCCCAGCCTTTGCCCTGTGTTCTCCCGCCAAGTTAAGGTGCTACCTGAAATCTTTCATTTGGATTTTTTAGATTTCGTTCCTCACTGCCTGTGGGGACACATCGAGGGAATTGCCCTTGGGCTGAAGCCAGCGCTCCCTCTGCAACACGGAGAGGCAAAGCAATGCCACCGGCCCAGGCTAAGCACCTCCAGAAAGGAGTCTGGAGACGGGCACCCTGCTAAAAGGCCCTAGCGCAGGCTCTGCCAGGGCAGGCATCGTGGCACTGCAAATTTTTGCCGCCCTCACTGGCACCAGAGCAGCTGCAGGTCACCCAGGAGCTGCGTTGCATTCACTCAGCCTCGGCTCTTCGCAGGCAGGTTTTCCTTTCCTCGACACCCTCGCAGGGTGCTGCCCTTCGTGTAAGCGATGAAAGAGGGCAAATGTTTTAGAGCTGAAGTTTTCTCGGTTAATTTATAACGGGCCCTGAGGGGCTACTTGCTCTCACCAATTCAGAGTGCCTGGGGTGAAGGGAAATACCGGTAGTGAGGCAGGTAACGCAGGCTGGGAAGCAAACACAAGCCATGCCATGGAGTAGTTCGGTGGCAGGAGCTGCAGTGCCTGCAGCGAGTCCCACGCCTGCCTTCCCAAGCTGCTTTCCACCAAGCCACTAAAACCCAGCAGCACCAGGGACTGGGACGCACCCCCAGCCCTAAAGTGCTCCCCAGATGTGGCATCCACGGAGGTGACCTGTCTGTCCTCTCAGAGCCTGCCCATCCAGGGACAGTCCGACCTTTGCAAGGGGCTGCACTTAATGGCTGCCCTTCACTGTGACTATGACCATGGCAGAGGGCTCCTGCGGCAGGAGGTTGCATGGGGGCTGCTGCAAAAAAGCGTCTTGGGTCAATAGAATTGCTTGCAATGACGACTATGCTTCAGCACGAGCGCTGGAGTTGGCTTGCAGGGTGAAAGCCACAGACTTTACATTTATCCAATGCAATTAGGCAGTCTGATGGCCCACGGTGTCAAAGAAGCCCAGGGAATGAGGCTGGAAGGTCTCTGAGAGCACATCCATCCGTCCCTCCTCCCCCAGCAGCAGCAGCGGCTCCATTCAACCTTTCAGCCCATTTTTACAGAGAGATGAACATCCAAGCATTTTGCAAAACATCCCTGCAATGTCACGGTGGGTGCCAATTAAAAAACAAAGCAAACTCATGCCAAAGCCTAACTTCACATCCAACCAGCAAATTCATGCTAAAGCCTAACTTCACATCTAACCAAGGGACACATTCAAGGAGATGCTGCATGCTGCCGGGTGGGGACAGTGTGTTAACCCAAATCTGCCACCTGTGAGGTTTTCCATCTCCTTCCAAGTCAGAAGGTCGCTCATCTGTCACCAAGGTGGGCATTTGACCCTCACAGTTTCCCCACCTTCCTGGCTCTCCACAGCTGATCTCCTGGGACTGGTGATCTCATATCCATCAGAAACCCCTCCAGCCATGGCACGGTCTAAGCGCTACATCACTATTAAAGTAAAAGTATGATCCACAAACCCATTTTATTCCTTCTTAATGATCTGCCTAGAAATTGGGGGATGGACTTTTTAACAGGGCCTGTAGCAATAGGACAAGGGGTAATGGTTTTAAATGGAAAGAGGGCAGATTCAGCCTAGATGCAAGGAAGAAATTTTTTACGCTGAGGGTGGTGAGACACTGGCCCAGGTTGCCCAGAGAGGTGGTCGATGCCCCATCCCTGGAACCATTCCAGGCCAGGTTGGACGGGGCTCTGAGCAACCTGTTCTGGTTGAAGATGTCCCTGCTCATGGCAGGGGGATGGAACTGGATGACCTTGAAAGGTCCCTTCCCACCCAAACCATTCTATGAAATTGCTCTTACTTCACATTTTTGTAGGGAAAGGTACTGGGGACGCGGTTGTGGGAGAAAAGACAAGCGTGATGCACCAAATACGGAGGTGAGAAGTGGCAACCAGATGGTATTTAAGGCTCAAGGGAACCACAGAAAGTGAAGAACAAGATCCTGATCTACCAGACACTGTTGTGATGGCGGGGGAGTGTTATAGTGGCATGGCTGGAGGGAGCCCCTGCCACCCTCTCCCTGCCCACACCAATGCCTCGTGTTCCCGAACACATGCCAGGAGAAAACCAGCCCTGGGGGACAGCTATGCCAGCACTCCCCATGAGGGCTGGTCCAGCTGTGCGCCAGATGTGGAAGAGGGAGGGAGACATGGCACAGCTGGAGCAGCGTCTCACAGTGCCTGCACTGCTGTTGATAGCCAAGTTGATAGCAAGCAGCTCTCAGCATGGGGCTCAGCACCATCCTGAACACCTGTGGGATACTCTCCCTGCTCGCTCCCCACTGGTCCCATTAGGAAATGCCGGCAGCACCAGTCCGGGAGCACATCCACCACCGCGGCACTGCTTGGGGCCGGGGCTGCTCCCAAAGGCTTCCCTGCTTTCATTACCCTTCCTTCTTCCCTGGCTGGCTGCCTGTTTATTCTCCTTACTGGTTTTATTGTTAAAAACCTTTTTAAAAGCCCTGTGCAAAGCTAAAGCCAGACACTTCCAGTGAGACTGCTTCAAGGGAGCTGGGAAAGGGCATCTTTGCAAGCCGTGTCACCCCTTTTTAAGCCATGTCACCCCTTTTTCTGCAGCACCTGGGAGCCTTGGCTGGATGCTCCTCCTGCCCGTCACCTCCAAGCCTGATTAATCAGAGGCATTTCCAGATGTTTGGGTCAAGGCTGCAGCTCTGGCTCTCGGCTTTCTTGACAGCAGCACCTAAGCCTGTCCTGGACCCTTTAGGAGGGACTGAATGCAGGCAAGGAAGACCCACAGGACCCATCCACAGCCCTCCATGCCCAGCACCATCACCAGGGTCCCCTCCCCTTCCCTCCTGTGGGTGCCTGCAGGAGAGCTGCGGGACAAGCCCCTCCAAGAAGAAACCCTTTGGGGTGCAGGCAGGACACAATGCAGCCGTTCCTGATTAAGTCAAATACAGCTGTAGTGCTGTACAGACCCTCTGGAATAGGCAGCAGATCATCTTCCCGAGGCTCTGGAGCAGCACAGGCTTTGCATAATTCAATAAACAATGAATAAAAATAATTGCAAAAGGAATAGAGTGAAACCAAACAAATGGAAACCACTGGGGCAGCCCAAATTCAGCCTGGTAGTGGGTCCTAATGAATGTTAAGCAGTGGCAGGGAAGGCTGATGTCCTCGTTAGTGCTGTCAAAAAAAAAAATCTTTGGCTTCACATGAACCTAATGTGAATTTTCTGCAGGGAGGGAGCATCCTCTTCATCCTCACACCGTTTCAACTCCTCTCACAGAGATGAGAGATGAGCCAGCTCAGCTTTGGAAACCTTCCCCACACGGGTGATGAGACATCCCCCGATCCAAATCACCCCCCAAACACAACCTCACCATTTTACCCCATTTCGAGAGGAAAGCAGGAGGAAATGGGGTGATTTCTGAAGCTTCTGGTTCATAAATGATCAGTGTAAGGAACCACGTGAGCACTACGAGGGTGCACAGGTAACTGGAGATTAATGTGAAATAACACCCCACCTCCCACCCCACTGGTGTTAATTCATTGCAAGGTTCAAGGACAACTAGGAAGCTGAAGAGGGAATAAAACTTCTTCTGCAGAGGGACTGGAGGGCAGGCAGACCCTCCTGCTCATCTTCAACTGTCCCAAACTGGCAGTGCCCCCCAAGCAGACCCCTGGATACTGCTCCAGCCATCAGGGCTCATCTAGAAGACAGCTCAATTCTGTGCATCACAGGCATTACAGCCCACATGCACGCATCACCTCCCTGCAAAAGCTCCCCGTGCGATAGCCCCGTGCAGGGGAATAGCAGAGGAATAGCTGAGTGCTGCAGAGATGCAATAATAAAATTTTATTCAATAAAATTCATCAGCTGGGCTTGTCATCAGTGGCATGATGACTTGCCTTGTGTGTACACTCAAAGGGAAATATCTGCTTTCCTGGATAGCCTCATCAGCTAACTACTCCAGGCAGCCCAAGACACGTTCCCTAGCTCACAGCAGGTTTCTTGTCCGTGGCCATTGCACTGGGGACTCCTTCAGCAGCATGAGATAATGAGAGATTTAATAGGGGAAGAAGAAACAGGATTGCACCTCTTTTGCTGTGGCCTGTGCTCTGCCCTACATGATAAGGACGATGCATCCGTGCAAGTGTCCAGCCCCTTCCTCCTAAAGGCAGCTAGCTATCTCCAGCCCCAGTAACAAGCTACGCGCAAGCAGGGACCAGCATTCAGCCTCCCGGTGTGCAGCAGGGCTACAGCACCAGTATTACTGCTCTTACAGAGCTCCGCAATTTACAGAGCAGGGGAAGCTGCAGCCGCCCCATTCCTAGCCGTACAGGAGGCATGGCCCACTTGGGCTAATCTTGCAGATGTAGCTGAATTCCCAGCAAGCCCCCAGCAGAGCTGCGAAGGTGAACCCAGAAATGCAGGCTTGCCTTCCCTCCAAACTGCAGTAACGTAGATCTCCAGGCAGTCCCCGCATCGCTTCCTGCCTGTTTTTTTGCATCGTTTGCTGCGTGCCATCAGAACACATCAAACTATCAGAACACATCACGGCATTAGCGTGCATTTAGGTAGCTGAATGCCTCACGGAGTGGCTGCACACATCCCGGCTCATCAGTTAGATGCTGTGAAGACCTCGCGTGACCCAGAGGGTAAAAGCTTGACTGGTGGGGCAGTCGTTCAGGGCACGAGCACTCTCCTACCGGCACAGAAAAGACTTAAGAATGTGCTTAACTTAAAAACCATTGGGATTACTCATTTTTGGCAGGTCCCAAGACCTGGAGCAACCAGCAGTTGCACACCTTCGTGTCATCTCTGCCAGGGCTCCATGCTGACCTTGGTCCCCAGTGCAAAGTAGCCTCTGATTCACGCTGGAGTTTTCTCTGGCTGGAGCCAAGTAGACAATGAGAAAACTCAGTGTATTTGCAGTGTGGGGGAGCAGGGAGCTGGCCACAGCCTAGCTGCTGCTGATGCATTGCCTATCACCCAGCACAAGGAGACGAGAAGAGCCCAAAGCTTGGTCCAGGCATGCAAGGTTGCTCCAAATGAGCTTGCCTCACTCGGCTGCAGTTCACTGGGTAGATAATGCCAGGCTGATTCTAATCAGGTTTACATGAGGCTCTCGCAGCAGAAACTGTAATAAACATGATCTAAAGAGACAGATGGGGACAGCCTGGGGGTCATCCCCACAGTTGCAGTGACACACCAGAAGAAAATGTGGTGCATGCTAACATACACCTGTAGCTCAAGGCCTTCTCATACCTGCTGTCCTTTAAGCTCTATAGCCCTTGTCCTGACATGCACCAGTGCCCATCTTCTCCTGCATGCTGCCTGGGACCGCAGGGGGCTCCGAGTTTGGCTGGGATGCTCCGAGCTTGGCTGGGATGCTCCAAGATCACTGTGCAGCACCAAGCACTCGGAGCAGCTGGCATCCGGCATCCCACCAAGCCTGAGAGAGCGAGCGGAGCCTCCAGCTCTTCAGCCCCGGCAGGGAAGGATCTCTTCATTCAAATCACAAAGGGTTTTGAGACACCACCAGCTCCACCAGTGCACACCTCCGTGGTTGTTATTCAAATCAGTTATTATACTAACAAATTGCTGTGTGCAGATCTATAGAAATCTGCATCTCGTTACCGTCAGCAGCTTCCCCCGGCTGCCTCGGCTTTGGAGAAGCGTGGTTGGAGCCACATCTCCAGCCGCCTGCTCACCGTGCCACACCGGTCCCATGCAACCCTGGAGCTATCAGGGGCAGATCCCACGCAGGCTTCCCCTGACCCTTAATCCTCCCTGGCAGTTTAGGGGAGCCTGAGATTAAGCTCTTCCCCTAAAACTTGGAACAAGGACTAACCCGTGCCAGGGGCAGGGAGGAGCTGGGTATGCTTCTGGCCACGCAGGCTGGGAATGCCACGGGGTTTCTCACCGCATAAAAACATCCCATGCCTGGAACCAGGATGGAACCTTATTTGCTAAAGGTGGAAAAAGCTTTAGAAAGTGATAAACAGTTTAAAGATCTTAATATTGCTCATAGCCTCTCATATTCTTCAGCCCCTGGGAACAGGTTCTCTTCTACGAGAGAGACAAAGCAATCGGAGGAAATATCCATTCTCTTTTGAAAGTATATTTCCATTTTGGATGTGACTTAGCAGCAACTCTATTCCCTGCTTGTGTGAGTGACCTTATTTCAATCACTTCAGAATATTTTCTTGGTAACTGCTTAAGAAAAGGCTGTATTTTAAAACCCCACAGAACTTGGGTTTCAAAACCTTCTCTGTCCCTTTCCAAGCCCCAAATTGAGCACTGAAGGCCGATACAGCATCTGATCAACACCCGAAGCAGATCAATCGGCTTGTAACCTGGTGTGAGCCGAGGGATGCAGACGGGGAGGAGGCTGGCAGGCTGAGCATCAACAACCGAGGCACCGGGGATTTGAAACAAGGAGGAGCTTTTCCTCCTGAGACAAGGAAAAGGAGAGCCAAGAGCCCAGCAGAATTTGCCCAGTGGAGACAAGCAATTTTTTCCTGAAACTCCAGTGCAAACAACAGGGTGGATGTTTTGGGTTTGGTTTTTTAATTAATCACCCCATGGGGAAATGCTGTAGGGCTGTTCCCAGGTCACAGTACAGCCCATGTCCTCAGCTCCAGCCAGACCTCGGCCAAGAGACCCAGTTGGTACCCGCCAGGAGAAACCCTGGAGCAGAAAACAAAGATGCCAACACACTTAAATTGGGGAGCGGGGATATTCATCTGGAAAGAGAGTCCCGGCAGAGCAAACCAGATGTACGAGACAGGCCGGGAAGAAAACACATCTTCTCTTACCTCATCAAACCTGGCTTCATCCTCGCAGTTTTCAAGCACTCGGGTGTAGAAGGAGAGCCCTGGAGAGGGGAGAGGAAAACCAGGTTGGTTGCAGACAGGCAAGGAGCAGCCGGGGCAGCAGACATAGGGTAACCTCGATGGAACACAGTCTGTCGGCATCACCTGGGGTGGGGAAAAGGCGTCTGCGAAGGTGTGAGAGCAGTGCAGGCACGTGTGCGTGTGTGCAGAGGGGGGGACAGCCCATGCAAGGGGGTGAATCCAGCTTCAGCTCCCCCTCACTGGCACTAAGCAGCACATTAACCTGTTTTAAGTGCTAGTTAAGAAGGCTTTTCCAGAGCATGCTTAATCGGTGTGTTCAAGTCTTGTCCCCTCTATTGCAGAGCAGATGAAACAGAGCAAGGGGATGGGGATGGTGGCAGTTTCTGCACTGGTTGAACAGGGGGTCCTCAAGCTTCGGGGTATTGGGACGCAGGTCTACACACCCCAGAAGCATGCTCGAACCCCAGGGATGAGATTTAGGACCAGCTACCCCAAGAAAACCACCCCAGCTCCTGCACAGAGCGGAGGATCTGCACGTTTCAGTCCAGCTGCATGGATGCAGCCACGCGTGCTCACCCCAACGGCAGCATCCCTCCACCGCCGCATCCCCGGATCTGCCAGGCACTGCCTCAGGGCAGGGATTTGTGGAGGATGAGGAGCTCAGGCTGCTCTGCCTGTGCAGGCAGGGGGCTCTCGAAAGGCCCCGGTCAGCTGGCAGCAGGGACGGGCCAAAAGGAGGATCTGCTGCAGAGGAGAAGCCCAGGGAGAGCAGCCAAGCATGTGCATTAGTTATTGAAGTAATCACGTTTTCCCAAGGAGCCCCAGCTCCTAGGTTGCCCCATGCTTTCAGCTGCTCTTGGTAGGATAACCTTAGCTTCCCACACTCCCCTGAATCAATATTTCTAGTTAATATCCACTTCATAACACTGCAGGAGGAAAACTTATAAAAATGCTAATATTTAATCACTGAATCACACTGAGGCTTTCCCTTCCAGAAAAGAAAACTCTCTCCTGGGTAATTAAAAACATCTCTGTGCATGAGCCTGGTTTGGGCCCAGCATTGCACAGACAACCTGTGGTCAGGGTAAGTGGATGCCAGGGTACCCCTTACTGCTGCGGGGTCAACTTTTACTCGATTTTACCAAAGACTGAAGAATCCTCATGACATGGCTCTAGGCAGGGAATGCCCCATCACTTTCTAATTTAACTATTACCCAAGGAGAGCCAGAAAATCACTTTGTCAGACCTTCTGCTGTCTGCAGCATCCAACCTGGGTAAAGCAAACGCAGAAGGTGCGTCCAGTATCCCAAACCACCCTCCCAGTTCCCTGCCGTGAATCACTTCACCCATGGATGCACGAGTTTCTCGGTAATATAGGCAGAGCACCGTATTTTTCTCATGCCAACCGACTCCAGCTGAGGGTGGAGGAGACCCACGAGCCTCACAGGCTATGGGATGGCTGCCCATCCTCGCTCTGTGCCCACTGACTGCCTCCCAGCGCAAAGGGACACAGTGCTGGTTCCCTCCTCGCTTTCCATGGGGTGGGATGGGAGCTGCAGTGGGATGCAGCCCAGCCCCTCCTCACCCAAGGCAGGGGAACCTGGACGGGGAATGGGAATGGGACCACTCCTATGCTGGGATGGGTCCCCCAGGAGTAGGGCCACAAAGATGATTGGGGGCTGGAACACCTCTGAGGACAGGCTGAGAGAGTTGGTGCTGTTCAACCTGGAGAAGAGAAGGCTCCGGGGAGACCTTATAGCAGCTTTTCAGTACCTGAAAGGGGGCTTAGAAGAAAGATGGGGACAGACTTTTTAGTAGTGCTTGTAGTGATAGGACATGGGGCAATGGTTTTAAACTGAAAGAGGGCTGATTCAGATTAGATATAAGGAAGACATTTCTGTACGCCGAGGGTGGTGAGACACTGGCCCAGGTTGCCCAGAGAGGTGGTCGATGCCCCATCCCTGGAACCACTCAAGGCCAGGTTGGACGGGGCTCTGAGCAACCCGATCTGGTTGAAGATGTCCCTGCTCATGGCAGGGGATTGGACTAGATGGATCTTGAAAGGTCCCTTCCACCCAAACCATTCCATGATTCTGTGATTCTAGGACCTCCCAGCCTCCCAGGCGATGGGACAGGCACCGCATGCCAGAGGCACAGCCAGCATAGCCGTAGTGTGAGCTCAAGGGCAAGCTGCAGAGCACCCTCACGTAGATGCTGGACCAAACTAATGAGGAGATGTGCACAGGTCAGGGGATGAATCATCTGCAAGCAAGCACACATAGGAAACAGTATCTGGGAGAAGACACTCCAAGGGGGACAACCCGCCACCCGAAATATTTCTCCGAAGAGCATGACTTAAGGCAAGCCAACACGGTGGGACCCCCCCTGCCCTGTCCTCTCCCAGTCCAGCGAGCATTACAGTGATGTTTCATTACAGTGGTATCATTAGCCACCGGTGCTCCGTGGTGCTCCAGGAGGTATCCATGAATGATCTCCCTCATTTACACACACTGATCCAGAGAGGAAGCCTCGCCAAGAAGCTCTTTATAACTCCCATCTGTGATCAATTAGCTGACAAGTGCTCTAATTGCACTGGGGCACAAGTCCCCTCCTTCACAAATGCAATTAGGCTGGTCTAAGAGTGCAAACTTTGCTGTACGAGCTCAGACCCCGCTGGGGGACAGGAGCAAGCACCCCCAAAATGGGCAGGCTGAAGAAAATTCACCATTTTTCTGCTCTTTCCCTGCAGCCAGCCTGAAGAGACAGTGTTTGCAGAAAATCCCGAAGTCACCCCTAGCTGAGTTTCACCTGCAGAGGAAAGAGGTGGAGAACTGGAGAGCTGCAATGGCAATGGATTTGGGGCTTTGGAGCCCTTTTCAGCCAGCCCGGAGCATGCACAGGGCAGCTGCTGTGGAGTCATGGGTACCTTACAAGTCACTGAAGTTCAAAACCAGCCCCAAATCTCCTATGAACAACTGGGAGGGTCATAAAGGCAAGGGATCTTGTTGGTTAACCCCCCCCACCCCNGTGTCCCCTGGGAGTTTGGTGAGTCAAATCCAACACCATGGTGGGAGATGAGTCCCTCACGCTCAGGGGTGGGAGTGGATTTTGGCCACCTCTCCCTTCCACTTCCAGACTGGGAGCTGGATAACCTGGCACCTCTCCCTGCCTGCTCCCATGGGTCCAGAACTGGGAGCTCCTGCCCGTGCCTCAGTTTCTCCTATTTGAAAAATGCAAATAGTGCAGCTACAGCTCACAGGGGCTGCCAAGAGTGCTGGGATCCCTGGGAGAAGAGGAGCAGCGTTATTCCATAGCCATCCCACACGGCTGTCAGTCTCAGCCCTTTCTCAGGAACGCTTTTATCAAGGTTGTGATTTATTCATCTCCCACCTGAGCTGAAGTCAAGCAGTGTTTCAGAGCACTGCCCACCTGCAGAAACGCACGTGGCAGCCTGTCACACTGGAGTCAAACTCTTTCTTTAACTTCTTTTTGCGCAATAATAGATGCTTTTGGCTGAACGAGCAAACACCCACTCGGGGAGCTCTGCCCGAACCCCCAGGCTGTGCTGCCAGTGGGTGAGTAGAGGGAGAAGGCTGGATGGCAGCTTGACTGGCAAAGAGCATCCCTCTCTGCAACGCTCAGTAACTCCAGGAAAACCAGGGTACTGAGGAGTATCAGCACAACACTCAACCTATGAGTTGCTGTGAGGAGCACTGAGGGATGCCAGACTGGTGGAGGTCACCTCACTCCATGCTAAAGGGGTCTAAAGCTCCCTTTAGAGTCACGGGAGAAAGGCAGGAGACTCTTCCCTCTAGATCTCGTGGCACAAAAACCCAACCGTCCACAGTGGGATGTTCTCCTGGGTCTGGCACCAAGGGTCCAGGCCAACATGCCTGGCCCCATCCCATCCCAGGACAGGGGTTAGCCCGTGGCTGGGCAGCCCTGGGGCAGTTGGATGGGCCCTGGTTGGAGGGAAGAGCCATGGCCAGCCTCCATGGGGATCGTGGTGCAGCATCGTTTTAATCAAACAGCAAAAATACAGCCAGGGATTTAAAGACTTGGTCAGAGAGGATGAGGGAGTCAACAGGACAAATAACAGCTTCACAGCAGCATTGAACTTGCCATGCCGTGACTCTGCATCATTCCCAAATTCTCATGGGGCAAGGGGAGAGCAAAGCATAGTCTGAGCCACTGGAGGAGATCTGCACCAACCATGCGCGGTGCTGGGATGCTTCACGGCCACTTCCAGTGTCGGACCCGGTGGGGAGCAGACCCTGTTCCCAGCTCCAGGTTGTGCTTACACACCCATTCGTACAACAGCCCCACGGCCATGCGCTAAACACCCCAGGGGCAGGAAAGCCTTCTTGCAGAAAGTAATGCAATGCAGTGCTAGGCATCCTCAGAGACGGGGGTCTGGCGCTACCTGCCGAAACCCAGCGCTGAGACCCAGCGGTGCAGGTCAGGGTCCAGGCCAGGCAGCTGCAGGACCTGGCCCTACCTCATCCAAAGCAATTAGCAACTTGGCATGAACCAATCCTCACAAGTACCACCAAGCATGTCAAGAGAAGACCAAGAGCACGTAAGAACTCCTATCTTACTACTACTACAGCTGTTAAAATCTGTGGTGTATCAGAAAGATCACCTTTCCATAAAGATCAAAGTGCTTATGTATGTATCCTCATGGTGTGATAATTCTGGTGCCCTCATGTAGAACAAGGTCCTGTCCCAGATTCACATCTCGTGTTAGCTGGCATCCCAGGCTCAGTGCTCTCCCAGAACCCAATACTGATGCTGCTACGTATCAAAGCAGTACCCAGGGGATCTGCCCCCAGCCTTCCCTGTCCACAGGGCAGACATGGAGCTGTCTCCACTTGTTCCCCTTATGGGACAAGGAATTTGGGTAAGATGTAGGTGAGCTTTGGAGCTAAATTTTAACGTAAGATGTTAAACTCGTTCCCTGTATCGGCAAGGCTTGCTGCAGCTTTGGACGCACACCAAGTGGCATGAATAGGGAATAAGACCAAACCCCTCTCCACCTGCCATCCTATCTGAGGGATGGCTCTGTCCTAACCCACCTGCCTGCTGCCTTCACCAACCCAACCACACATGGAATCGCCTCCTAACCCACCTCAACCACCCTTTTAGCAGTAGGATTTTGCTAGCCATGATCTCAGGATCCAGCCCTGCTGGGTCTGGTCACCGGGAGCCTCTCCTCTAGGACCGAGCTTGCAGAAGACAGCAGCATCGGGTGGCCAGGTCACGAGCTCCATGGCTGCCCAGGACGAGTAGGGAAAAGGGATCCCTGCCTGCAGGTATCAGTGATGCCTGCTACATTCACAGTGTGAGACTAAACGCCCTCTTTGCACAGAAATCTGTTGCAGCAAACTACCAGGAAAAAGACTTCTGAACCCTGACGCAACTGTCTCGAAGATGATGCCAAATTTCTTCCCTGGGAAAGAAATGTCCACGAGGAGCCCAGCTCCTCACGGCTCAGCACTGGGGAAGGAAACGGCTGTGAAGTTTAGTGTCGTCCTCCCTGGACGCCGTGACAGCGATGGCAATCCTGCACCACACAAGAGCCAGCTCACGCCTGGGAGGACGGTGGAGATGGGATGATGGGGGGCCCTGGGGAAATGCCCTGGTGTCCCATAAGGGCTCTGACAAGGGAACCAACAGGAGCAGGCACAGCGCTGATCTCAAAGCATCTCGAAGCGGGTGTCATTCCCATTGCCCATCGGTTGGACCATAGGGTCTCACAGTGGCTCTTAAGCAAAGATGTCAAAGCAGGGATGGATCCTGCCCATCTGACAGGAATTGTGTCCCAGGCTCGGGACCAGACACACTCAGGACTGGAAACATGGGTCCTCCCTGGGCTCACTGGGAAAACCCGCAGTGGCCTCTGGTCCTCCTGCAGCTCCCCACTCCCCAGTGCCAGGGCAGGCGGTGGGGGTTTGCCAGGGGGGTAGCTTAGGGCTGGGATCGCTCCAGGCTTCGCCGTTGGCTGGGTGTACAACCTGTTCCTGCAGCGGTTATTTAACTGCCCCTGCGCTGATGCTGGGAGGCAGGGACAGGGAAATAAGGGGATAATTACACCTTTTTAATGACACTGTGGTCATTAAGGCAGTGCAGGGAAAGCCATTTCAGGCAGTGCTGGCTGGCCTGGCTTGGACGTGATGAAAATACCTGCTCCCCTGCTCTCCTGCAGCGCGTTTGTCGAGAGAAGGGATTGCTATTCCTGACTCCCGGTGCTGTCAAACCATCCCACACCCGCCTCTGCCTGCAGGTGGGCTCCCGCATGCTGGAGGATGGATCCGGCACCACGCATGGAGCTCACGCCGAGCCTTCCCCAAGCCCCCGAGGACTTGGAAAAGGTTTGGCTGCTGTTGAGGGTACGCACCCCCAGAGAGTTTTTGCTCCTTTTGCAAGCTTCCCTTGGAAAGCTTTGGAGCTGGTGCGGATCTGAGCAGAAAAACCCAAGCTGCAGCATCCTTAGAAGAAATCCAGGCACACGTCGGGTCCTGGCACAAGGCAAGTTCTCCTCCTGGCCCTTCCAGTGACACTTTCTTGGAGGCACAGCTTCATGACCAAGCCCATGACCCGATGGCAGGAGCCCAGTTCCCTCCAGCTGGGGCACAGTCCCACTCCCGGGGCGGGGGGGGCTGTCACCCTAGGACTTCACCTACTTTCCCCTGGCTGAATCCCCCTCCCCAGG
>VYZV01030267.1:108103-122367 GCA_013401275.1 Pandion haliaetus
CCTTCCCTTCCCTTCCCTTCCCTTCCCTTCCCTTTCCCTCACCTTCCCTTTCCCTCACCTTTCCCTCACCTTTCCCTTCCCCTGGGAAAGCGGGTGGTTGGAGCAGGGCAGGGGGCTTCCCCCTCCGCTTGCAGGAGATTGTGAGTGGGGAAACTGAGGCAGGGTTCCCCAGGTGGGCAGCACCTGCAAGCTGGAGCATCCGGGACAAAAGCATGCGCAGCTCCCCCCCAACATATCAGGGAGGAGGGGAGACGGGGGGAGCCCAGCAGGACCTGAGCTCACCCCCCACTGCCTGGGACCACTAAGGACCAGCCAGCGCAGGGATCCTGCACCGTTATATGCTGATATATATCAGGTGCAAGAGATGGGAGGGCTATTATCCATGTCCCCCCCCCAGTGCCAGCCAGCAGTGGTGGGAGGCAGAGCCAAGACCACCCCGCACAGCCCACGGCCACGGCAGCAGCACCACTAGGTCACGGCCCTTCACCTGGACCATGAACAAGTGTGGACCAGAGGATGGGACGTGGCCAGTAGCGTTGCTGGATGCAGGAAGGTCCTGGGCAACACAGGCAGCGTCGGCACACCGCGGGGCTGTGGCATCCCAGTCTGGAAGAGCCGCTGCCCAAACGTTGGCAGTGCCGCGCTCTGCGGCACGCTTATCCGAGCTGCAGCCTGCTCCGCGCTCCGCTCTGCCTGTTGGCCGTGTGCTAGGCTGAAACCCAACAGGATCAAGTGGGATTTCCAGATGTAAGTGATAGCTTTACAATCCAGGCTTGCAGGCTCAGTTTGGAGCGGGTCTTGCCTGTAGGCTTGCACGTGAACACCTTTCCTGGGGTCTTAAACTTGTCTTTTATTTCAGGGAAGATGACTAATGCGTACATTTGGGAACAGGAATAACATAGACACAAGGGTCTTTGAGCCTCGCACATCTGCCTTTCCTGCTTGGGCACTTCCAGGAAAAATCCATCTATGGTGAAGCGTGAACCCAGGAGAGCTTCAGGATCATCAGAGAGAGAGAGAAGCGAGGGTGAAACCTTCACAAATGGGTAATAAAACACTGGAAATAAGACATCTGTTTCCATCTACCATGTCAGGTTCTGCTAGAGAGTCTGGATCACTGTCCTCCTCCCAGCAGAAAAGATCATTATGCTCATTCATAAGTGCATGAGGGTGACGAAACTTGTGGAGATTAACAGTGTGGGCTGTTTCTTGTTAGGTTCACAATTACCTCCTGGCAGCACAGCCTGGAGGAGGTGGCAGTGAAGGCAGCAGCTCTAGTGGGACGTAACAGGCGCGTGAAACCACTCAGTCAAATACTGCTCAACTTTTCTGGTGAGCTGGCAGAAGATGGCCTCACCTTCATCGTCCCCAGCTCCGCTTCTCCAATTTACTCCATTCGAGAGCAAGCAAATTACACCAGCGTTTCTAGGAGGCATCTTCAGAGCAACCCACGTTGCCCTAAAAGCACAAGTACCACAGAAAACACCTTCTACATCATGGAGTTAATTTTAAACCTCTTACTCAATATCAGAAAGTAGACAACTAAGTAAAAAAATCCAGTGGAAGGGGTGTCAGCTGAAGATATTCATTGCAAGAGGCAGTAGGACGGATCGCTTAGAGCTGCAGCGTGCGGTTAGGTGAGCAATGCTGGATGGCCACCATGAAAACACCAGCCTGAAGGACCTGATAAGGACTGTGACTTCTTTTTTCCTGATTTTATTTTCATATGAAATCCCAGACATGATTCAACTGTTCCTACTGTAAAAGCACAGGTGGAGGGCTCTTGGCGAGTGGTAACCCATAGTTTTACTCCCAGACTGAAAGAGACACAGCAAAGCAAGAAAGAAGAAATTAAGACAGAAGATGTTATACACATGGGTCTTTAATATGGTGCCTTAATTCTGACTGCGATCTCGTGACTGGAGTTGCTGAAGGCAGTGCAGGAAACCACTGCCCTGCAGCTGCTGGACATAAGCATCCTCTTAGGATGCTACAACTCAGCAAAGTTTGTCCGCTCGTAGCTGAAGAGACCTCTAGAGCTCAATGCTCTTCTGGATGGCGGAGGATCTACACTTGCCCCCCCAGTGATTTATCCACCCATTATACTCGTAAATTGGATAATGAAGATGAGCAGGAGCGATGTGGGAACCCAACTGCAACAAAGTCAACCAAACACAAGGACTGTCAAAGTATGGTGCGTTAAAAATGTTCTCTCCAGCTTGAGAACTAGAGGCCTGCCTGTGACTAACAGAGCAAGGCAAGAAAATGCCTTTTTTAAACATTACTTCCAGTTTCTCACAATGTCTCTGCAATTTTCTCATCGCTGCATGTGAATAAAATTACACACCCACCTCTGAATCACTGATGATTGCTCTTATTTACTATGGGTTTACACCAAAGGCAAGGGGGAAGGGACTTCTTGCCATGGCAGAATGAGGCCTTAATTTGTCCCTCTGCATACACCTCCCACTGCACCAGGATCCCGTTGAAATAAATACAACTGCACACACTGAAGCAATAGTCTTATGATGCTACAGAATGTTAAGTCCAAAATTAATGAAATTTTCTCTTCTTAACTCTTTTTCTCTTTTTTTTCCCAGCTCTTCTCTTCCCACGCTTGGAAAAACCATACCAGCCTCCCCGTTTGTCAAACCACTAAAATCCTCTATATTAATTACAGAAAGTTGTCGTGTTTTCCTTTTCCCATTTTTTTGTGTTGCCCGAGAATCGGACAAAGGCATCACACTTGGGGGCTGATTTTGGCCCATTTCATCAACAGGGATCTCTGGGACAGGCTTTGAGTGATGTTTAAATGCTAATGGGGGATGCTAATATATTGTGTAAGAGTGCGGGTACCTATCTAGAGCTGTATATCTGCCTCTGTTACGTTTCTCTTCTTGCGCCATCCAGGCTGCTGCGTAAAATCCCCAGGAGCCCTCTAGCCCTAGCGGATCCAGGCTGCGGTAAGACAGCCTGAAGAAGGCAGTCCTCCTCCCAGTAACATACCCGCAATAAATGTGCCAAATAATCCACTCCCAATTTTCTTCCAGTTGCCAGAAAAGCCTTCACGGATGCGTGAACCATCCCCTTTCCTTGCATCTGCAGACCGGCACAGTGATGTTTCGTGTGTCCCTCCGAGCAGGAATTTGGTGTTTTAATGAAATCAGCAATAACTGGGGGGGTCTCCTCCTGCCAGACGTGGGCAGAGAGATGGTTCTGTGCCAGAGGTGCAGCCATCAGGTGTCCCAGCAGATTGCATTGCACCCCGCTGGCTTCTCTCCTCGCTCCCGGGAGGACGCAGGCAGCGCCGGGCAGAGCCCGTCGAAGTGGGAAATGAAGCCGGCTGCGGGCAGCAGGCTTTGGGGACAGCGTGCTTTGGGGACAGCAGGTATTGGGGACAGTGTGCTTTGGGGGCAGTGTGCTTTGGGGGCAGAGTGTTAGCAGGGCGGCGGTGCTGGCAGGGCAGTGCCGCAGGGGGTGGAGAAGGGAAGCAGAGAACCATTGTGCAGCTCTGGCTGATGGGCTCCTTTCGGATATAGAACATACCCTTATCAGAGAGCTCTTGAGCCAGGACAGGCAGCAGCTCTGTGCGAGGACGGGGAGGATTTCATTTTCCAGCAGGTGACTTTGCTAAGAGAAATATCCCCTGCCTTTTCCTCCAGGCTGCTTTATTTACTTGCCAAAGCCTGCAGTGCTTAGCTCTGCAGATTCCCACGCCGGTTCCACTGCCTGCCGAGGTCACCGGTGGCTATGGTGGTCATCTCTCCCATCGGCAGCTAAAGTCCCAAGTCCTGCAGAACAGGAGCAGCGACCGAACCAGCTTTTCCATCAGCATCAGCCCGGAGGGGAGCCCTGGCCGGGTGGCAAAGGGGCTATTGCTAAAGGCACGACAAAAAGGAGCAGAAAAAAACCTTTCTCCTGCAATGCAGATGTTTCTCAGACCAAGTCCAGGGCCCGTGGGCGCAGGCAGCAGAGCCAGAGCCTCCTTGCCCAAGGGACAGCAATGTGCATTTCTTTATTTGCCATTGGACTCACTTATTTTTGGCCCAGCTCTTCCTTGTGCTGATGCTGCCCCTTTGCCCCAACGGCAAGAACTGAGCTAGAGCCTTGAAGGATGAGTAACAGAGAAAGCCCTTGTTTTCAAAGAAAGCAATCTAGTCGGTCTAGCAGGACTGACTTTTGGTAAATCTGTTTGGCCTTTTGCATAATTTTCCGTTTGCTTTTTTATCTTCCCACTGTATCCTCCGAGACGGGTTGGAAAGCCGTGCAGATGTGGGGTCACAAGCCTGCAGGCAGCCAGACAACCTTCTCATTCCTTCTTAAATGCCAGAGCTGTACTTGTTACTCAGCAGCTGTAGCAATGCAGCAGCTCTCAATGAGTGGATCTTTTTATTATTATTATTATTATTAATTCTGACATGGGGGGTTTCCCGTTTTCTCAAATTCATCGCAATTAGCAAACGGAGATTTCCTCATCTCTCCTCTCAGAGATGTAAGGACACGCAGTGGTTTTCTGCATGAGGTCTCCCATGCCCATAGCAAACTCCCGGCGATGGATCCCACCCCACCAGTTTCTCCCCAGTCCCACGGTGGCTGAATCCACATCTCACTGGGAACTAGAGAAGATGGCAGCAGAAGCCTGGCCAGCTGGGCTGCTGAGCCGTGGGGTCCCGCTCACAGGGATGCACGGCTTGACCTGGGAGCAGCCCATCGACTCCACAGCAGATCTGTCCTCAAGGGAAGCAATGCCACGTGGCTTTCGGAAATGCTGAAACCTGAGGCTGCATAACCTGGTGAGACCAACACACGCCTCTGCTTCACAACCCAACTGGGAGAGAAGGCGGCTGGGACGCCTTCTCGAGAGCTGGCACTGTAATGTCCTAGCATGAGGCGAGTGCTGAAAGCCCCTGGATTTCGGTTTTCTTTCCTTCTTTTTTTCTTTTCTGCTATTTTTTTTATTTTATTTGAAATATCTCAGAGCTAAAATACAAATCAAGATCAGCCCCTCCAATTCCCACGCCTTCCAGTGTTCCTTACAAGCAAAGATCATTTTACAAGGCTGAACATGCAGATCTCTGTGTGCAATTATTTTTTTTACATTGGTTCTTTACAGGAAACCGACCCTTCCCAAAGCCTTTCCAGGACAGGTCCCTGGTTGCCCTCCGGGGGCAGGAACAGAGCCCACTACTCTCCTTACACAAGAGGGGAAAAAAAAAAAACCCCAAAAGCCTAAAAAAATGCAAACCTGGGGACATTTCTGGGTCCCCTGCAGCAGGAGAGTCGAGGGCAGGGGGTGCAGGCAGAGGGTGCTGGGGTGGGTGCAGCGGTGAGAGCTGGCTGGGTGCAGGCGGTGGGTGCAGGGCATGTTCAAGAGCGGGTGCGGGGAGGGGGGAGGCAGGGGATGTCAGGGTGCCGGTGGGATGTGGGGGGGCCGGGAGGGTGCTGGACTCCCACTGTTGCCCAGTGACGGTGTTTGTGANTGGATCCTGCACCCCACCTCAAAACGCCTGCACCCTTCACGGATCCTGCGCCCTGCCCCAGGCACCCTGCACCCTTCACGGATCCTGCACCCTGCCTCATGCACCCTTCATGGATCCTGCGCCCTGCCCCAGGCACCCTGCACCCTTCACGGATCCTGCCCCCTGCCCCCTTCCCATGATAGGACTGTGTTGAAGCCGGGCTGTAAGAGCCGAGCACTGCAGGGACTCCATCTCCTGACTGCTCTGCTCTTGCAGCCCCACGTCTGCATGTTTCCTTGGGTTGTTTTACATGGGTCAGAGGTTGACTTCTTTATCGGGGGTTGTAGAGGGACAGCGCAGTGGATTTTTCTCACCTCCTCATGCATATCACACGAGGGCAGTGAATAATGCACGCAGCCTTTGAGAGAGGCAGACTTCTCAATTGCACCCTGCTAAAACACCTGCCTGGTCTTGGAAGGACTTTGGGGGCTTTTCCTCTCCCCGATAGACCCCAAATGTCTCTTGCCTAAGCAAGCTGCACCAGGTTTCAGCTCATCCTGCCCCTGCCCTCTCGGGCGAGGCAGCTTCCCCAGCCCCTTCCCATCATCACTTATCCCCCCACAGACACACACGCTTTTCTTGTTTGCTTTCATGTCTCCTTTTGTTTGGTGTAAGCAAAGGTTCCTGCTGCAGCCAGGGCTGGTCCAAACTGCCGGGGGATGCCCTTGCCCTGGGTGGGCAATGCCCGTCCCTGGCAGCTTTCCCCTCGTATACAGCCAGCCCGGGTGCCAAGGCTGCGCATCCTGCACACCCAGGAGGTGCACCCGCACCCACGGGCTCCTTGCTGGTGGGGTTACGTGCGTGGCTGGCATCCCTCCCTCTCGCTGCTTCTCTCCGGGCTGCTGGAGTCCGTTTCTCCCTTGCAGGCAGAGCTATATTTGTAGGAGATGTGTACATATTTTATTTATTTTCCTCTGGTCCTTTGAGAGCATCATTCAGCCACCCAGGACTCTGGTTGACAGCTCGCTCCCAGTTCACATCTCACCGCTTTAACCCCGAAGTGGGTTTGGCTGCCAAATCTTTCGCCTTTTCTCTTCTTCAGCTGCTCTGGCAAACAGCGAACTGCAGCCACGCTGCAGAGCGGAACACCCTGCGCTGCAGGGCCTGGTGCACGGGCGCTGGGCTCTGCTCCTCCTGCCCTGGGCTGCAGGCTGGGTGCCATGGCTGCATGGGTGCTCGCACGCTTAAATGGCATCCCACGTTTTTTGGCACCTGTACCTGTTCACACAAATATTCCCAGGGTGGCAAGCAGCAGGGTGCTTACTTACATAGCAAGTATCTTTATTTACTGCTTTGCTTTGGATTTGTGGCCTGCTGATACCCATAGAGGTGAACAGTATTGCAGGGCTGTGTCACCAGCTGCACGTCATCCCCTTTGTGTCTCCAGAGGCTCAGAGAAAAGAAATGCTTGTTATTTGGCTGTTACACCGCAGCTGAGCAGAGGCAACAGGCCAGCACAGCTCTCTCCTCCTGTACGCTGGCGAGCGAGCGTGTCTTCAGTCAAAGGCACGGTATTTTAAATGTGCTGCGGATCGGGTGAAGTGAACTGTGGCCTGTTGATGCTGGGCTGGATCCGGCCACTGATGGCCTGATGGCCTTATTACTGCACCAGTGGCCGTGGCAAGCAGAATTCATTGAATAGAGAGAACCGTATCAATGGCCTTCTCTTGTGAAAAATCATCTGGGTCCTTAAATGAGCAAAACCCCTGGTACCCAATCTTGATTAAATATGAGCCAGGTTTGTGGTGTACAAATTGTGATTCCCGGTTCAAGCTACACCGTGGGAACTGGGCAGGGTCAGGCAGAAAAACTCACGTATAATGGACTTTCCTGGGAAAGCTGGGTTTTCTAGTGCTGTGTTTGTCCCAGAATGTTAAATGGAATCTTGCTGTCTGCCAGACAAATGAACTTGTGCTCATACCTGGGGTGTCTGCTGGGTGTTAGTGCTGTCCCTGCAGCAGGACTGGGCAGGGACTGGGCTCAGCACGGGGGGCTGCTGGGGCCACCAAGCCCAATCCCCGCGGGGCAGGCAGCAGGATAGCGGTTTCATCCACACAAATTCGAAAAACAACTGCGGCAGCATCCCTGGGGAGGGGGGCACAAGGCACAGGACTCGGTGAGCCCCAGGATCTCCTTTACCAGGGGATGTGCCAAGCAGTTTGTCATGGATTTTCGCCTTCAGTTATCTCCTTTCTTTGGCAGCTCTGTTTCCTCTGCCCCGGCAGCAAGGGGAAAGGGCTATATTTCCTTCTTTTTCCCCTAGATGTTCTTTTTCTCCTCCTGGCTTTTGCACAATGATACAGCTCTGCACTCAGAGCCAAGGTCTCCTGCACCAGCTGAAACGCTGGTTTCAGGTTATAGGCAGAGCACCTCAGACTGCAGGAAAATTACCTCCAATATGCCTTGGGTGAGTTTACTTGGTGAAAAGAAGCAGTTTGCACTGACTGCTGTGAAACGCGGCAGTGTCTCGACATGTGGGGCCTTGCAGGAAACCCAATCGCTCATGGCCATTGTGAGAAGCTGGAGGGAGAATACTGGCATATTTCCATGCTCTGGGAACATATGGGGAGTCCTATGAGCCCTGCAGGGTGGCTGAAGGGGGAAATGCAGTTTATTATTTTACCGCTCATCGTTAGTGATAACTGGATTTTCAGCTCTGAGTGTACAAAGAGCTAAGGTAACTTCCAAATAATGTCTTTGTGGGGCAGATGAAGTGGTAGAAATGAGTCTGGGCAGCCCTCCCCTGCTCTCAGGGCCAGCCAGCGCCGCATCCTGACGAACTCCTGCCCCAGCCCAGCCCTGGGTTTTGGAAATGGGGCATCTGTAGGGCTATTCCCTGATTGAGAGAGGTTCCTGGTTGCTTTATGGGAGGCAGCATCACAGGGCCTCTGGGACCGGCCCAGCAGAAGACCAGCTTCCCCGAGATGCTCTGCAGCATCTCCCCATCTAGCCCTGAGCCCTCCACCAGCCACCCGGGAGGAATGAGCTGAGTTTGGTACCGCGTCCTCAGCCTGAACCCCTGTGGTTTGTGGGAGGTGAGGCCACCAGGAGACAGCTGGCCAAAATGCATGCTGACCTTTCCTGGATGCCGGGAGTCTGCACGCTTGGAATAGAGGGGTCCCATTCATTCTCCCCCTTTCTGCTGGTTTTCTGCCAGGAGAGGGACCAGCTGCTCCCCTTTCCCATTCCTCGGGTGCATCGCCAGCCGGGGATGCGGTGAACTCTGCTCTGCCGGCAGCAGCTCCCTGCCTGGGGTACCTCTAAAACGCAACGAAGGGTGCTTAAAAGGGAAAATGAAAACGGGATATGTCCTGGGTCATGAAGGTGCTGTGCCCTCCATCACCAGGACCCCCTGAGCAGCAGTTTATCGTCAGATGCAACGCTGTGCGTCAAATGTGGTTTTTTGCTAAAGTGGGATTAGTTAAACCCAGAGAGGTGGGTGCTGGCTCCTGAGGGGATTTTGCAGGTCCAGGGAGGAGAAGGGAGCTCCTTGCTCCTGGAAAGCCCCAGCATGGCCCTCGTTGACCACATTTCCCATGCAGGTATTGAAGGCACATCCCGAACGCAATGTTTTCCTTCAGAGACACCCGTGGGAGCGCCACCATGCAATACCCCCAGAGCCCCCAGACCGTGATGGCATGCCAAGCAGGGGGCCGGGACCTGTGCCCACGCAGCCCACTGCACACCCGCTTCAGCCTGGACGGCGGCCGATCCCAGGAGCTGAGCAGGTTTTACCAGGTCAGGCTATGGGAGACCGTGGAGGGGAGCCAGGGTGGCCACAGGGTCCCGCTGGCTGCCAGGGGGCTGCGGAGAGATGACCCCTCCTCTGCTGCCTGCACACGGTGAGGCTCGCTGCCCGAAATCCATGCGCAGGCAGGAGGCAGGGATGCCACCTCAGCAGCCAAATTTGATCCCAGGCAGCTTGAGTGCTGGGGTGCTCACAAAACTGAAATGAGCCTTGGGGAGGGAGAGGGGTTAATCCCAGGAATCACGCGTGCATGCACGCTTAATGGGCAGCCGGGGCTGCTGCTCCTGGGGGCTGCATGGGGAGCAGCCCCCCCCATTGCAGCAGCCAGCTCTGCCCTTCCAGAGCCCCTGTCTCCATGGGCCGGCATGCCGGAGGGCAGGGCACAAGGTGAGGGTCTTGAACGCAACGGGCACTGTCTGCAAGGCGGTGGGCAGAGACCCGCGGGCACAAGCACCTGCGATAACTCAGCATTTGAGAAGCAGGGGGAGAGTCTGGCTGCAGGAGCCCCTGCTACGAGCGCCACGCTCACCCCATGCCTCGGCCACAGCAGGACCCGTTTCTTGCTGACACCTCGCAACGCGCCACAAATAACTCAAGCCAAGCCGCCAAATTGATGAGGCGAGCACAGGCACTGCTTATTAATTTGCCTGTTAGCGCAGCGGCCCGAGTGTCTGAGGCAGGGCGGCTTGGGAGCAGGGCCATGACAGGCGTTTCTGCATGGTTAGAGAGGGGAGGCGATTGCCACGTGCTTTGCAAGAGTAACCCTGCGAAATCCTGGTGCAAACGTGACTGGGAGCACTGAACTCAGCCAAAACGCCTGGACGTTTGCTTTTATCTGCAGCTGACCCAGCAGCACCGCGACTTTTACCGGGACAAGAGCAGGATGCTGTACGTCCTTCCCTACTTTGTGCTGCCCTCGAAGGAAAAGGAGAGGTATCCTCATCCACTCGACCTGTGAGTACTGATGGCCCTGCGGACAGTCCCTAGGACATCGTGGCACCCAATTCCCAGGGCTTGGGCTACTGGGATGAAACTGGAGAGGTCTCAGGGAGAGCCAGCCCCACACCTGATCCTCCTTCTATTTTTCACTCGAACCTTCTGTCCTCAGAAAAATGAGAGCAGAAGAAACCAGATTAACCTGAAAGGAAAGAATAGGTGGGCAGCGTGCCAGGCTTTGAGGCTTTTTTTCCATCTTCGCAATCCCAGCAGTTTTTTTTAAAAAACAAGCATCCTCCTGGCTGTGTGTTTGAAATCCCAGACGTTTATTTATTTCACAGCCCTCACAAAAACTGGAGCAGCATCCTGGGGGCTCCGTGTCCCATCTCCTCCCCTCATCATTGCTGTGGGGTACCCTGCATGGTCTGCTGCTCTCTGGGACCTTTCCCATCACCAGTGTGGCAGAGGAGAGCTGAGGGTTGCAACTGTTTTAATTGCATATTACACCAAAGTGGCCACTGAAAAAGGCATGACTAGCAACTAAACATGGGAACTGGCTGAAAGTCCACTCCTGGGAGTGTCAGGGCAGATGCTGCAGAAGTTGGACCATGTGAGGGAGCTTTTCAGTGTCTCTGGGGCACAAAGGTGGGCAGAAGCAGACATAGCACTGCCAAAACGGAGGTTAGGTAGCTGGATATTTCTCTCCAGCACTGAAAGCACAGTGGGTACGTTGGAGATAGAAAGAACGTGATAAATAATTTTTAGCAAGAATAAAGGGAAGGTAAAACGTGGTGGGGACATGGAGTAACACAGACCACAGCCCAAATTCAGGGAAAAGTGAGGCTAAGCTCCCCTGGGGAGACTTAGCATCGGCCCCACTGTGCAAACTCAAGCGAGACTGTCTAACTTCACAGCTGTGGCCTGTGCGTTACTGGCTGGCATGCTCTGTGGCACAGCCCAGCACGGTGTCCCACCACCCTTTTGGATGGACACCCATGGCACTGACTGCCCTGCTCAACCCTCCAAGGACCAGGGGAGCTGCCAGAGGAATGTGTTGCTCTGGACCGATGCGGGTTATAGCTGGCATCCCAAATTGCCTCTTGCTTTGAGCTCTGAGCACAACACTGGCCTCCTGGGATGATTATATAGAATCTGAAATGGGCTGAAAATGCATTTACAGAGCTGCCAGCCCAGGACTGGGAGCTGAGCTGCGGTGGGAGGCAGCTGGAGCCAGCTGCCAGCAGAAATACGTGGGTGCCCTCTAGTGCTATATTCCTGTAGCTCAAAAGGGGTGTAAAATCCAGAAATCCCCCCCCCCTTCATCTTCAGAGGGTTTCTGCATATATTTTTCTTATATCCGGCTGGATCTGCCTATGTTGTAACTTGTGCTCATCACTGCTCCTATCACCGTGCACCCTGAAATTCAAGGTGCATCTGCCAGCCTCCTATACCTTTACATCCTTTCTTCTCTGCTACCTGCCCTTAGGTAGCTGTAGGCAATTTTGCCTTCTGTCGAGGCTGAATAACCCAGCCCTCTGCCTCTCCTTGCACACAGAATGACAGAACGGTTTGGGTGGAAGGGACCTCTCAAGGCCATCTAGTCCAGCCCCCTGCCATGGGCAGGGACATCTTCAACCAGATCGGGTTGCTCAGAGCCCCATCCAACATGACCTGGAATGGTTCCAGGGATGGGGCATCGACCACCTCTCTGGGCAACCTGGGCCAGTGTCTCACCATCCTCAGTGTAAAGTACTTCCTTGTATCTAACCTAAATCTCCCCTCTTTCAGTTTAAAGCCATTACTCCTTGTCTTATCGCTACATGCCCTTGTAAAAGGTCCCTCCCCATCTTTCCTGTAGGCCCCCGTTAGGTACTGGAAGGCCGCAGTAAGGTCTCCCCGGAGCCTTCTCTTCTCCAGGCTGGACAACCCCAACTCTCTCAGCCTGTCCTCATGGGAGAGGTGTTCCAGCCCTCGGATCATTTTTTGTGTCCCTCCTCTGGACCCGCTCCAACAGGTCCACGTCTTTCCTGTGCTGAGGACCCCAGAGCGGGACGCAGGACTCCAGGTGGGGTTGGTCCACATCACATCCTCCAGCCCACCCCAGTGGCCTTTGCTGCAGTATGTCCGTGTCTTCCTTGCACAGAGGAGCCTCGGACCGGCCGCAGAACCGCAGACACCAGCCTGGGGAGCTGGATGGTGCCTCTGCCTCACCAGCCGCTCTCCTGCTTGCACAGCCCAGGGGTGGCTGGACCCTCCTTGCTGCAAGATGGGAAGTCATGGTCATGCTGTGAGCACAGCAACGAGGTTGGCTCTGGCCAGCCCTGAAAGCCTGGGACTCTGCAAAATTTTGTGTGTGGAGCTCAGAGAAGCTGCTTAAATAAGAGGTTAATTGATGGGCCTGGAGCGCTTCATCCTGGCTGTGCGCTGTAGCTATCTAGGCCAGCTAATGTTTTCATATCAACCCTTCAGTGCTCATCTGAAACAAAAAGGGGTGGGGGAGGTTGTCCTTCGCCCAGACAAGGTCTCATCGCAAGGCAGAGAAATGTGTGGGACGAGGAGGCTAGATGAAAGCAGATGGAGTAAAACAGATCCTGTCAGGGCCACGAGCACATCCCCCTTCCAGGAGTTTAGTTGGCAGAGGCCAAGGTCAACCCCAGCACTGATAAGAGCTGTTGTGAGCAAAGCTGGAGGCGATGGCTGGCACCTCCTTTCCTTTGGGTTCTGCTTTCAAGCCACATATTTATCACTGGCCCCCCACCTTTGCAGCTGTGCCACAGCTGGCTCTGTGCCTGGTCTTGGATCTCCTCCACTCCAACCTGGACCCCGATCTTGGGCTTGACCTCGGACCTACGCACTGCTGGGAGGCTCTTGGGCTGCATCTGACCCTGACCACCGTCTCCAGACCTGATCCTGACCCTGACTTGCTGCTAACACATCCCTTCTCCTTGTTGCTGAGGACTTTGCTGCTCCCTGACCCACGTCCACAGAAATAATTTGACCTTGACCTGTTCCTGGAGGGACAGGCAACATGTCCCCAAAAGGGCACAAGCGGTGGTGGCCTCAAAAGTAATCTGTATTTTCCCGCTATCCCTTCAAACACTTCCTCATCCCCAGGGTCCTTCCTCATGCAGTGGTCTGCATTAGTATTTGTGGCCTGGAGGGCATGGGTGCTTGCAAACAGGAGAGTACGGCTTGGCCTTGCAGCATCAGCTCTGAACATAGCACAGATAAAGTCTCCCAGTTCTGCCTCTGTTTTCCTTGCACTTATCAATAAGCAATACCTGTGCTCGTGCAATCCATGACAGCAAGACTTTGGGTGCATGTGAGGGGCTCAGGAGCTTGGGAATTGGGAGCCCTGGGGTTGCATCAGCCCAGCACAAGGTGAGGTTGAACAAGTTCTCTTGGGGGGACAAAAGAAGAATTCTCTTTGGGCTGCAAGCTCGCCTGCTTCTGCAGCCCTGCTGGGGTGAACAGTGCCAGGACTGTGGGTGCCCCAGTGCCCTTGGAGCACACCCCTACGGCTGAGCCCTGCCTGCACCTCTGTAACCCCTGCCTGCACCTCCATACCTGCTGCCTGCACCTCTGTAACCATCCTTGGTGCTCTGTTGCTCCCCAGCCCACCGCTCAGCGCGAAGACCCGCTGGCATTTGCTGCGAGTGTCACCGGTGAACCTGCGGACCTACCAGACCTTCCCCTCAGGGAAGAGGGTCACCTCGCAGGAGAGAGAGACCCGAGACAGCTTTTTTGAGTACCGAGCCTAAGCAATGGCATCCACCCTGCCCATGGTGGAAACGGGTTTTCCAGCTTGGAGAGGAGCAATGGGAAAATAAAGGAGAGGGAGCTGCCTGCTGTCTGGGGCTCTGTGTGCCGTGGGGACCTGCCCGCATGCGGCAGGGATGCTCTTTGTCCATGGCCGCCAAGGAGAGGGGGCAGCTGCCCACCATGCAGCTCCTCTTGCCATTTGGGATGATCGATGGGCTGAGGGGAGGTTGAGGCCAGGCAGGGGATTCGCTCCATTTGACGGGGTCACCCTCTGGCAGGCAAAATGCCGCCCCCCCCCC
>VYZV01030267.1:122376-134057 GCA_013401275.1 Pandion haliaetus
GCCCATGGACACTGCTGCATCTGCCGGGCTGGAAGGGAACTTCTGTCCTGGTCCAGGCTCTGCTTGCAGTGGTGGGGGTCCCCCAGGACCCTCTCACCTGGATTGGGATGACTGCTGAAGCATTGCAATGGTGGGGAAGCGCACATAGACTTCAGCATAGTCACCAGCGACCTCAGACGGGGTGATGCGCTTGCAGATGGCGTGAAATCATCCAGGGTAATGAAGACAAGGCTGCAGGAGGGTCTCTGGAAAAGATGCTGCTAAATCACCCACGGGGTTCCCAGCCCAGTGGTACCACCCAGCAGCCAGACCATGGGTTTACAGAGGGTGGGCGGCTGGTAGTGGTCAAAAAAGCAAATCGGACCACAGGAATAATTAGGAAAAGAGCAGAGAACAGAGCGGGCAGCACTGGGAGCCAACGGTGGGTTGCCCTCCCTGCTGCCTGTGCATGGCATGGCTGTCCTGCCTTCAGGAGGAGATGATGGAGCAAGAGAGCGTGAGATGCTGGAGCAGGAGAGGGTTCAGGGAAGGGCATCGGAGCAGTTGGAGGTCCACATGATATCCATGCAAGAAACAGCCATGCAAGCTAGAGCCCAGCAGCCTGCAAGAGAGACGAGAGGGGGGTCAGGGCAGACGGTCAGTGGGGTCAGCTGTCCACTGTCTCATCCCACAGAAGAGCTGAACAGGGCCCCAGGAGGTTGCCACTGTCAGGTTCAAAGCAAACCCAGCGGGGTAATTCTTCCAAACCACTGGAGTCCCTTCCCCAGGACGCTGCACACAGCAAAATTTGACATGGTTTCAAAAAGCTACCGGAGAAATTGGTAGAAGAAAACTACTCTCGGGATGACTGACTACAAGGACAAGAAGTCTGGGGAGGGTGTGCTTTGCTAGGAGGAAGGGGAGCTTAATTCCTCCATCCTCTGGGGGGCTCGTGCTCCCTGGAAAGCATATTAGGATGGGTTAAGCCATGCCAGGGCTGGTAGGACAGTGTCCCAGTGTGGGCAAGGGGCAGCACACAGCCTTAGCCCTGCTTAATTTATTTGAGAAGACATATTTTCTCCTGTGATTTTGGAAGTGGATGACATGGTAGGGCATGGACAGTCTGTCACTGATAATGATGACTTGGGCTCTGCCCCCGTATGGCACGCATCCACGAGGGGTCTGGCACCTTTGGGCCACCAGTGAGCACCCTTGCAAGCTGTGCCCGTGTTTGAGAGATATCTGCTTACCTCTGAAGAGTATTTTCCTGGGTGTCAGCCTGTGACCTTTGCCCACGGGGCTGGAAAAAGGGTCCTGACCCCGCTTCTGCACCATTACAGGCAGATGCCCATTTCCTACCCCATCTCGGAGCTGTTGGGAGGGAGGGCAGAGGCTGGGGGTCCAGCTCAGCCCTGACACTGGTGCCTTGCCAGGGACAGGAGCAGCCTCGTGTCCTCACCCCAATTCTACCCCAGCCACATCCCCCAGCTCTTTCCTACTCAGCTGGTTCATAACCAGCCTCCTGTCTGATTCCGTCTGACTCGAAACACAAAAGTACCCTAGCAATGAGGGGGCTCTTTGTAGCAGCTATTTTGGAAACCCAGAGATGGTTTTCTTTGTAGCTTTTTATTGACTTTTTTTCCCCTACTCACTGACATCTGAAGTGAAGTAACCTTTCTAAACTTATCTCCTCCTCACTCTCTAGCCAGCACATTGCATCCAGTTAGAGCAAGCTGATGTGGACTAACTACTGCAGCACTTCACAAGCTCAGGTTTAACACACCAGGGAAAGTCCTCATGTATTCTTGTGCATTAGTAAAATCACTTTGAACCCCTGTCAGGTCATCATCACAGTGAGATAGAGTTGTGCATGCTTTTTAGGGCTTGTTCCTTGGCCAAGATCAACCACGCAGCATTTATGGGGCGGGGAGGATGTTTGCAGCAGCCACAAAGAAGAAAGTCACTTTGAGCCAGTGGTGCAAAGGCCAAACAGCAAGAGAGATCTATTTACTTGAACTATAAGACAAAAATTCATTAATGGCATCACTTCCACCAAATTTCATTTGCCTCCCTGGAAGGTGGCTGCTGAGGTGTCCTGGGAAGGTTCTTGTCTGGGTGCTGTATCACACGATGGAGCCCTGAATTAAACAAGAGGTTTGAGATCTTTAGTGCAGAGGGCCAGGCTGGGTGGAGATCACTAGATCACAGGGGTCACCCCTTGCAGGTGTAGGATCTGATCCTGAGATTGCTTTTAGGCACCCGGAGGGATGCTGCAGGAGGGGGAGCTGAGCATATGCCCACCCGCCTGCACGGCAGAGGGGGGCTTTGGGTATCTCACCCCTCACCCCCCCCTCCTGCAAGCTCTCTGGTGGGTTTGTGGGGGCTGCTGGGGTTCAAGGAGCACCCCTGCCTGCTCTCCCCAGCTCACAGCTTCCACCCGAGCTGGCCAAGCCCAAATTGTCCTTTTGCTGTTGGCTCTGGCCCATGGCCAACTCAGTCTAACATTTTAGATGCCAAGTGAAGACTTTTTTGCCTTTTTATTGCCTGTTCACACTCTTGTGAGATCCCTCTGCAGCTCCTCACCATCAGCCTGAGCCCCTCAGCATCACCAGCCCCTTCTCCGCAGATGCTGGAGGAGCTCCATAACCCTGTCCTTGGAGCTCACCTGCACATCAAACCTGGTGCCGCAAATAAATCTCTCTTATTTTCTTTGCCCTGGCTAAGACTTCTAAGATGAACTCATCCTTCCAGCCACCCTGGCACATAGAGAAACCCCTGGTCTTTAATTCGTGCATGGCACAGTCCAAGCACCAAACCCTACAAGGCGGTTCCCCATCATGGGGAGACCTCTCCCTCTTCTCCCCAGGCCATGAAACGTGATGGCAGCAGACAGGGAGCCCAGGGGTTACCAAACCACGTCCTCAGAAGATGACTTGTCCATCACCACATCCCCCCTCAAAGGGCTGCCTGGCAGGGAGCTGGCAGGGGAGGTGATCTTACCGAAAATACCCAACGTGGGGTCTATTTTTAGCCTGGGACACGCTTTGTCACTGCCTAGCATGTCCTCAAGCGCAGAAGTGTGGTGTGTGGAGGGCACGGTGCAGATTCGGTGCCTGGCAAGACTGACCTGCGGTCAGGGAAAAGAGGGTTGCCTGAATACACCCTGCAGGGTTTAAGTACAGGAAAGCAAATGAAAACAGATGCAAAAGAATCCCATGGTGAAGAAACCTTCCTGAGAACATCAGGGTGGGTTTCTAAGCTTTAAACCATGCTGGCAATTATTGCAGCCAGTGTAACGGAAGCAAGAGCTGTTTCAGTCGCTTTTCTGGCTCCTTCTCCCTCCACCTCCCCAGCACTCTCATGAAGGCACCAAGAATACCTCGGCCTTCCCAGGAGATATTTTGAACAGCCAGTTCTCATGACCCTGTTTCAGTAGCCCTTTAATGCAAAGAGAAATGGAGATGTTTTCAGCATATGAGCACCTAAACCCTGCCAATGGTGCAGACAGTCCTTGCTGCATTTCTGAATGTCTTTAATAAGAAGTGTTGAAGGTAGGGGAAGGTGAGCCCCTGCTCTGGAGCTCTCGCACCCATGATATCTGCTCTCCATTGCCCCAGGAGGGTGGGTGCATCTGCCCTCCCTGTTCCCAAGCAGCACAGATCCAGCAAACAGCCCCATTTTCTGGTGTTTCCCCCATCGTGCAGGGTTTTGGGGCTGCTGCAGCAGATGGGCTGGCCCCTGCAGAGGGTGACGTGCCAGGGTGGCAATCTTGGCAGGCTGAGGAACAACACGATCCTGATGAAGCACATATTTTTTTTGGCCATTTCGAGCTGTACAACTCTCCCTAGGACAAGAAGCAAACTAAAACCGCCTCAAGTTTATACCCTTAAAGCATCTCTCGGGGTTTCTGTGGCTTTCTTGTGCTCATCAGGGCTTTGATAATCAGGTCCCTTTGCTCTACAGCCCTGGCATCTCACAGGCAGGGTCGGAGCAGGGGCAAGACCAGGCTGCTGGGGTGGTGCTGCTGGTGGAAGGACCACCCCCCCAAATCCATGCCTTGTTTCCAGAGCAGAAGACATCTCTCTTGCAACAGGGTGGATGTCCTGCTGTGGCTGGGGCCGAGCTGCTGGGGATTTTTCCCATTGCTTCTCCCTTTAGAGGGCACCAGCAGCTTGCAAACTGTGCTCACTGGAAGCTTGGTCAGGCAGAAGGTGGGTTCTGGGACCCCCCAGTCCTTTGGGCTGGTTTCCAAGCTGGCTGCTTGCACGGACACCGAATTTACCTTGCTGCATCTCCACTCAGTTTTTGCCCCACGCTGTTGCCATGACATGGGGCAATAGTGCTTTGCTCAGTGCACGGACCCAGCTGCGGTGCAGGGACACACAATGGATGGGCAAGCAAGGCAAGGCACAACCGCTTCTCCTGCCTCACTTTCCCAAATCGCCTCCCTCGCTGATTCGGACTATGCAACTGGGGACTTGCCTGGGTGTGGGGGGAACCTGAGGCACCCGGATCCCGTGGGGACCGTGCCTGCTTGCATGGGACCCGCACTCGGGCATCTCCCTTGCTGCTGACATGGGGCAGGGGTGAGTGGCAGAGGAAGGGCAAGGTAGAAATAATGGGGTGCCTCCTGCCCGGGTAGCAGAGCTGGGGCAGGGACAGGCTCCCTTTTGGCAGGGGAGAGTGCTGAAGTTTGTAAAACCGGGTTGCATTTTCCAGCTGTTTGGCTCCCAGCCCTCCGAGATGGCTTTGCTTGTCTGCAGGGCCCTCGCCAGGACGTGGGTGCCTGGGGAGAAGGGAGAGCTACAAACCCTCCCGGGGGACAAGGAGCCCTATGGGGCTGTCACCATCTGGGGCCTGGGGACTGGGACAGCTCGGCCATGGCTGGAATTAAAACCCACCATCCAAACAAGGCTGTTGCATGTCCCTGGCACGGTGGGATGGGTTTTTCCTTTGCAGTACAGACTGATCCCGGCTGTCACATTCTGCTGCTCCTGAGGTGCTAGAAGAGGCTGGAAGAGGTAACCCCAAATGCGATGGGGTGATGGGGAGGACAGGAGGGGAGGCCAGCAGCCAGGTTAGAAATCAAGGGTTGGAGCAACCCCTCTGCAGCAAAAGCTGAGGGCAGGATATGAAGATGGCCTTGAAATAGCCCAAGATGGCTGAAGTTCGTGGGGGCAAATGTGTTCAAAAACCCCCCTTTACCAGCCCTTCAGGAGTGAGGCCTCCCCACGCTGAGCCCCGCCTGGAAATCCCACAGGGCTGACCCCAAGCAGCTCCCTCAGGAGGTGGTGGGATGGGGGGCGTTACCTGCAGACCCCATAAGAAGCATGAGAAACCTGCTGGGGGCTGTCCCGTGAAGAGGAGCTGGTGGTCTCGGGCACCCTGAGCAGGGACCCAGCACCCTGCTGTGCAAGCACCGCTGGAGCCAAGCTGGAGAGCTTGGAGGTGGAGGTGTTGGGAGAAGGTTCCCCCATCCCAGAGTGTTCTGCAGAGAGGCCAGGCAGAGCCCCATGGACCTGGCCCAGGCACCAGTGAGAGTTCACTGAACCTGAGATACCGAAAAAACAAACCAAAACATGTGGCGCTCCAGGGACCAGCATTTTCCGAAAGAATTTTACTTTGCTGGAAAAGCTCCAACCATCAAAAGGATGATGTAGGGATAAAATCCAAAGTGTCAGGGAGGCCTATATAAGGCGGTGTGTAGATGGTACTATGTCATCAGTCATTAAAACATGTTAGGGAGCTCTGAGGTGCTCTACTAGAGCAGAAATTTGAGGGTCACCACCTCAAAGGCTACACTGGTGTCACTAGGAGCACTCTGTGGTTTGCAGGTCCAGGAGCTGCACCGCTGGCTGGTGGGAACCACTACCGGATTCAGGAGGAGGAACGTGGACATGGTCACAGCCTTGATGGGGAAGACGTGCCCACTGACGGGGACAGTGCAAGTGTCACTGACACACCTGGTGTCCAAAGAGAGTGAAATCCCCATTAAACCTAAGGCACGTGCCAAGCTCTCTCCGGCAGCTCTAGGGAAAGGGACACCAGCTCCTCCATGCTGCGGGTGAAGGGGAAGGTGCTCCTCTACCCTAAGTGAGGTTGCACGGCAAAGAGGTCTGCAGGGTGCAGCATGGGACTGGGTGCATCCTTGCAGCCGCCGTTTGGGGACCACGGTGTGCATGCCACTGTCCTGGGGTGCTGCTCCTGCGGGGAGTGTCGGTCACATTGGAGGGGTGGCTGCTCTCAAGCAGGGCGAGGTGAGGAGCTGCTCAGCTCAGCTCACCCATCTTGGGCAGCTGCTGCAGGGACAGGGCACTGAGCTCTGTGTGCCCCTGGGTATCTCACTGGCTCCTCTCATGAGCACTTTGGCGCGTCCGTAATACCCAAAGGCTGGAGAAGTGACATGCCTGGATGTGCCCAGTCATCTTCTCACTTACAAGTGTCCTTTCTGCTCCCAGAAGTGGCCCTAGACAGCGCGGGTCAACTCTGTGTGAGCCAGAGGGTGGGATTTCCCCTGTTGGGCTGGGCCCAGGCTCTAGGATGGGTCTAGCCCACAGCGAAGGACTGCTTCCTACCCATCTCCTTCAGGTGGCCCCGAGCCGGCAGGCCTCACACCCTCCTGAGCTGCCTCTTTTCCAGGTGGAAGAGCCCTGCTCTGTCCTTCCTCTCCTCCTAGGGCAGCCAAGCCGCTCCAGTGGCCACCCTGCGCCTTCTAACACAGCTTTCCTTGGGACGTGCTTTCCAGAGCTGCATGACACTCTTAAGTACACAGCTGGAAGCAATCTCCTCCGTTGACACCCCCAAACACACAGTTGGAAGCGATGCCCTCCTTAGACACCCCCAAACTCATGGTTAGAAGTGATGTCCTCCTTTGCTCACTCTTGCCTTCCTGGGAGCCCCTAACGTGAGGTTTTCCCTCGAGCTTGGGCACCTCTTCAAGCAGTCATAGCGTGTTTAAAGCCCATTGTGGGTCTTTCTTTCCCTGGTGCGGTACTCTGCACTCATCAATGTTGAATTTCATGACCCATCTGCTAAGGCAGCCTGCAGTGAGAGTTCCTTCTTTACCTCGCCCGGCTGCAGCCTGGATTTGAGTGTCCCAGCCCACTTGGTGCCACTTTTCCATGTCACCTGTGAGTGCTGTTGGGCACGGAGCTGCAGAGAGCCCCACCAGCAGGTTTTCTCCATTGAGTAGAGGACCCATGCCCACCCCTGCTCACTTTACCTGCTGGCCTCCAAGCAGCTCCGGAGCCGCAGGAGGACACGGCATCTCATCCATGTGGCTTCAACAGCCTCTGCTGTGGGTCTTGGTCAAACCTGCCCGGGAAATCTGAGTATACCCTGAATACTAGCAGAGACTCCTGCCTTTCACACAGGCATGGGGAGAAAGCAAGGGGAGAAAGGGAAGGAAAACCCTTCATTGCCCATCTTACTCCCTTCATCCCTTCAATCGTGTGTTTCCCAGAGAGGTGGTTGATGCCCCATCCCTGGAAACATTCAAGCTCAGGGTGGACGGGGCTATGAGCAACCCGATCTGGTTGAAGATGCCCCTGCCCATGGCCGGGGGTTGGAACTAGGTGATCTTTAAGGTCCCTTCCAACCCAAACCATTCTATGATTCCATGTTTCTATGACATGGTTGTCTACTGCACTCTTCCCACCCTCCAGCATGTCCCATTAATTAAGTCACACTCAGTGTTTTGCAAATGCAGGTTGATTTTGTCCAGACCCAGCTTAGCTCCTAGCAAGCCCTCTCTTCCTCTTCTGCCCCTGGAAAACTGCCTCTCCTGCTGACTGCCGCTGCCCCTTCCCCACCTTGTCTGCTCCCAGATCCCACCTCAGACCCCTCCTGAAGGTGGGGTCCCCCCTCACCAACAGCCCCGGCATCGGCTGGCACAGCCACCAGCACCATTTAACCAGGTAAAGGTTAACCCAGGTAGACACCCGCCCTTACAGCCCCAGTTCCTGTCCTGCTGTGTTTTTCCGGCTACGGAAGCAGCAGGCGGATGTTTACAGGATCAATCTGATGCTCTTTACCATCTTTGACAACTTCTTTAATCTTTCTGTGTTCTGGTTCCCCGAGCCGGTGACATTGGCTTTTTCCCACCTTTCCGTATTTAGACTGGAGCTTGTTTGGACTAGAGATGTGTTTTATTGTGTGTTCAGCCAGCCAGCGGCACAAAGCACGCCTGGTGTTAGGCAGGGCTGTTAGATACTTGCATAAACCAGATGATCCGTAACAACAAAGTGTTTGTTTTCTGATTCCCAACGTGAAAGAAAAAACCCTCTCCCCCCCCAGCTCTGTGCAAAACGCAGTTGTACAAAGGCAAACCAGAGCTGCTCCCTGACCGTGCTGCTGTGCTCGGTGCCGGGTTATCTGCATAAGCAATCAAGGCAGGCGAGCGTGAGCTGCCTGCTGGAGCCCTCCGTCCTGCTATTATGGGAACATGCACGGTTGTGTCTTCTTTATTGTCTGTTCCGCGGGTAATGACTGCAGAGGCAGCCTGGGGAAAGGCTCGCTTGAGCATTTTATAGCCCTCCCGAAATGCAAAGTGTTCATCTGAAATGATCCATGGTAGACGCGTGGCGAGACTCTGACTGTCTCCGGCTCACTCTGCGCCGGGGATGCTGCAGGAATAAATAAGAAGGGGGGAGGCTCTGTGCCCGTCATCTTGCCTGGGGGTCTGGTTTTGTTTGCTAAGGGGGATATTTCTGCTGGGGAGGAGGGAGAGAGTTGTGTGGCATCAGGGCCGGCACCCCAAAGTCCTGCCTGTGGGAAGGGGTCTTCTGCAGATCTGGGAGAAACCCCTCCGGACAGGAGCCTGTTGAGTGGGTGCAAGGCAATGGGACGCATCCTGCACCTCCTCGCCCTCCGGGCCATTGCTGGCTCTGCAAAGGGGGACCCTGCTGCTCTGGAACCCCCCCACCCCATGGAAGGGGACCTGCAGCCCAGCGCTGAGGACAGTGGGAGTGCTGTACCGGCACAGAGCAGGACCCATCCCCGGTGCTGCAATGTGTGCAGTGGGGACATCCTCATCAGAGCTACTTTTTGGGGCAGGACTCAGGTGAATTTGTTCCAATGGCCACTCCAGGAGGAGGTAAATCACACCCAGGAGACATCTCGTTGTCCCCACCACCTGGAAAGACACCTAAAGCTGTACTGTCACACTGACTGTGCTCCCAGCAGCATTTGTGAGCCACCTCTCTGCCACAGCTTTCCGGGGTAATTCCCATCCCTTCTGCATTGCCTACCAGGACAGCGGGATGTCGTCTCAAAGGGACAAAAAGCCCTTCACACGTCCTGCTGGCAAGCAGGAGAGGGACACAGAGTCGCATTAGCGAACGTGAGGATGGGGCAGACCAGCCCTTAGCAGGAGTGGGCAACCATCCAAGGATAGGACTGGGACAACGTGGAGGGGGAAAGCTGTGCAGAAAATGTCCCAAGAGCTAGGCTGGCACTTCTGTTGGTTTGGTTTGGAGATGTGAAAATTATGTGAATTGTTGGTTTGCTGGTTTTAAGAGGAAGAGAAGAAAGGCTGTGCTCAGACGTGGGCTGACCCTTCGGCTCTTTGGAGGTGGCTAAGCCCATGGGTTGAACTGGCTTTTCCAGAGCCACCTGGAAAACCATCCACCACATGCATCTTCCTTCACACTTTCCAGCTGAAGGTTTCAAGGACCAAACCTCCAGCTCCTTCGCAAACTTGACAGCCCGGTGGTGCCATCTGGTGTGAATGCAGCAAGTGGGCTTCAACCGATGTTTTAATCCAAGAATATGGAGTTTTTTCCCCCTTATTCAACTGTTTCCTTTGCCATCAGTGTTGCATTACATAGGGGATGGCAGAAAATTATTTCCCTGGGTGCTGCTCCTCTGCCGTGAGCAGTTTTGGGAAAAACAGGAGCTGAGCCCCAGGACCCAGGCTGGGAGGCGGTGGGCATGCCCCACGTGGGACACATATTGCATGGTATAGAGACCACGGTGGGGGGATGCCTGCACTGACAGGTGGGGATGGGAAGTGCAGAGGGATCAGCTGGGTTCATTCATACCTGCACAGATGATTTAGCGAGTCCAGAGGAGGCCACAAAGATGATCGGGGGCTGGAGCACCTCTGCTGTGAGGACAGGCTGAGAGAGTTGGGGTTGTCCAGCCTGGAGAAGAGAAGGCTCCGGGGAGACCTTACTGCGGCCTTCCAGTACCTAACGGGGGCCTACAGGAAAGATAGAGACAGACTTTTTAGCAGGGCTTGTAGCAATAGGACAAGGGGTAATGGCTTTGAACTGAAAGAGGGGAGATTCAGGGTGGACATGAGGAAGAAGTTTTTTTACGCTGAGGGTGGTGAGACACTGGCCCAGGTTTCCCAGAGAGGTGGTCGATGCCCCATCCCTGGAACCATTCAAGCTCAGGTTGGACGGGGCTCTGAGCAACCTGATCTGATTGAAGATGTCCCTGCTCATGGCAGGGGGCTGGACTAGGTGACCTTGAGAGGTCCCTTCCACCGAAACCATTCTGTGATTCGATGATTTTCAGACCCCTGCTGAGGATGCAGCAAAGCAGGGAGATGTGCGATTCGGCTGGGGGGTGACTGCATAGGAAGTATCTGCACTCGTGGCCGTGCATGGCACAGCAGAGCTGCCCTCTGCTAAAAAAAAAAAAAATCTAATTATCTGATCAAGAAAGGCTCAGTGCTAAGAGCCAGCAGGAATCACAGCTGCTGGGAAGGGGCTGCAAAAAATCAGAGAGCAAAGAGGCATTGCTCAGTGTGAGTAGGTTGGGACTGAATGTTTTCCTCTCTCCCCTCAGCCAGAAAAAGTGCATCCTCGGGATGCTCCAAGTGAGCCTTTTCCAGAGGAAATCTGCCCTTCGGGGCAAGAATCCCCCAAGGCAGCAGGGCTGGGGACTGGTGATGCTCCTACCCTTGGAAGGAGATGCTGGTGGGACCCCCTGTACCATCCAGTGGGGGTGAGGGGTGGCAGCACGTTTCAGGGGAAGGCACGGTCCTGCCACGCTCGCGATGCTCCTCGCTGACATGCTGCTGGCTGCCGCGGCCACGGAGGTAATCTTAGCAGTGCTGTTGAATGGAAAAAAGCACAAAGTCTGCCACGGCTCATCGTGTTTACATAACTCCAAATGTCAAGTGGCGAAGGCAAAAACAGCGGAGAGGGATATTAAAACACAGGCTAATTAGCCCGGGCTCTCAGGCAGCGCAGGGGTGGCCACGGTGACACTGTGCGTGGGACGGCTGGCACGGGGGGAACAGACCTGGCGCCTGTCCCGGGAGGTTTCGGCGTCGCTGAGCTTGGTTTTCCCCCGCAGCTGGTGGGGCACTGGCCGGGCATGTGGCTCTGCCTGGCACGAGCATCTCGGCCCTGAATAAACAACTTCATCTGTGCTCTCTCTCAGCCCAGCCGCGTTTTGGGAGGACAGGACGGTGATGGTGTCTGCCCCGCTGCCAGCTGACCGCCGGGGTGTCGGGGCGAAGGGATGCGGGCACCGCGGTTGCAGAGCGCAGCCGGGTACCGAGTGCAGCACCCGATGGGGATGCGGGAACGGGGTGTCTCCCCCAGACCTCTGCAGGATGGCGGGGAGGGATACCAGCTATGAGTTCCCATCACAGGACCCCTGCCCGGAGCGGGGACCCCACAGTCCCAGATCTCAATCGATATCCAGAAAGCAAGAAACCTCCCCAAAACACATCCCACCCCACCGCT
>VYZV01030267.1:134242-167698 GCA_013401275.1 Pandion haliaetus
AAGTCAAACACACTTGGTGTAATTGAGACTGACAGTGTATCTAAATATATTTAGTTCCTGGATTTTAATTAAGTCCTCCAGAGCAATTGTCTGATTCCTTAAGCACAACTCAGAATTTCTCCTTTTTACTTTTTCCTGTTCCTTGGGACAGCATGTTTCCCGCACAGATATTTGCATTTGTATGTTTTCACATATTTTGAGTCCCAAACAGGTGATGGATGCTCATGACGTCAGGAGGAAATCTGGATGGGTCTCAACAAGAGACTCTCTCTGATTATAGGAATGGCGAGGTTGCTCATTTTTTGCCTTTCAAGAGAAACTTTTTTTTTTTTTTTTAAGATCATAAATATCCCAGAAATGAACCATCAGCACTGAAAACCCCTTCAGGAACTCTACAAAGCACTTGGATGCTCCTGAGACGAGCGTGAGGGAGACTTCTCAGTGTGGTTTGCTTTGGTCCATGGCTGGATTGGGATGAGGGATGGAGAAACGCCCCCGGAGAGGGTCTCCACCCCCCCCAAAGCAAGCTGTCCCCAGATGCTCCTCTCTCGTGTCTGAAAGCAAATTTGTGGTATTAAGTGAAATAGCGGTATTAAGTGAAACACATTTCTTCCCCCTTGCATGTGCCCTGCTTTTCTCTAATCAGTGTAATCCCTGTAATTAAGCCGTTAGGGCACTAGAAATCAGTGATGGCGATTGCTAGACCCTTGTCAGGACTTCTTGGGCTCCAGGCCAGGCTTGTGCCCGGCTGTCCCAGGGCACTGCCAGGATCTGGGCAGAGGCATCCTCTTTTCCAGTATCTCCCAGTGGCTTGCTAAGGCGGGAGCTTCATTTGGGAACCACCATGTCTTGCTGTGGGCTTGCGGTGAACATCTGTCTCCCATCCCCTTCCGTGCCATCTGTCCTGTGGAGGGGAAGTAATTAAATGAGATTGTTCATTAATACGTCCTTGATGCTACAGCACCCTGGGAAATGAGAAGCTTCTTCCCTAACAGGGACGTGCAATTATATAGCAGCACGGAGAGTGGCACAATTTTATGTGTAAGGCTTCCATGGCCCCATGAGTACAGGTGCAGTTAAGGAAACTTTGGGGCCACGTTATTACCATCCTTTTATACCTCTTATTACCATCCTTTGACCTTTTTCCTCCCTCCCAGCTGCCTCCTTTTGGCTGCCCCCCTCTTATTTGGGGCAGCCCGTGCGCATCATCGCTTTTAGGGACCTGCACTTTGGCTGCAAGTGATGCAAGGGGTAAAGCATGCACGAGGTGAGCAATTCAGGCACCCCAATATAATGGGGGGGTTTTTTTTGCAAGCAAGCTCCAGTGCAGCTTTTGCCTCTCTCAGGAGTTGCCTGGGACAGCCTGGAGAAATCTCTGCTGGAAAGAACAGAGTTGCCCTGCAGTGGGGAGCGTGAAAGGCAAGCTACAGCTGAAAATGCAAGGTCAGGATTTAACCAGGATAATTGGAGCTGGCAGGGGGGGGAAAAAGCAAAATCCGGGAGCAGTTCTCAAACAAGTGGATGGTATTCTCAGTTTTGTCTTTAAGAAACAGCTTTGACAGCCCCTTTCACTGCTCCACAGCTTTCCCAGTGCTGGAAAAGTTACAAAGCAAGAAAAAAAACAAGGGAGAAAAACAAAAAAAAGGAAGCAAGAGAGAAGATGTGAAACGAGCTGAGTCTTCAGCATGATTAACTTGTATTCCAAGTCAAAAGAAGAGAGAAAATCCCAGTAAATCCTTTCTGGGTTCTGCAGATGGTTGAGTAAGCCATATGGAGGTGAGGTTAGGAGTGGCCAAGTCCCCCCTCATAGGGTTGATTTGGCAGAAGACAACCTTTTGCATGAGTTTAGTGCCAATTCCCAGCTCCTCACAGATGTAAAAGCAGGACACCCTCACCATGGCCAGGACACAGCAGCTTTGCCACCTCTGCAGCTGTCCTGGGTCTTGAGAAACTCATGGCAGGTCTGGCTGCGGAAACTCAACCTCTGGCATCTTCCCGAGTTGCTGCAGTCAAGAAGGGGATTTGTCCTCAAAGGGACTTTTGCAATTTTGCATGAACGTCCAAAAGATGTCTTCAGGAGAACAGTCGGGGAAGTTCTTTAGGACCAATGCCATGCACGCCAAGCAGGACCGCATCACCCTCCCTGGAAGTGCTGCGTAGCCTTCAGCCCTGGAAATTACATACGATGCTCATACAATGATATCCAAATAGTTTGCACCCTGTCCAGCCTTAGAGGAGCTTGGGCCACGGTTCAGGGATTTAAACATGGTGCCGGCACGGGTGGTGGGGAGAAGAGAAGATGTTGTGAGCTGAGCACGGAGGGGGCTGTGGGTACCAGGAGCACTGCACCGGGCTGGGGATTGGGTCCTAACACCTTCCTCCACCTCATGCCACACACAGGCATCCCAGGTGGTCCATGCCCTGATGGCGATCAGGAGATACACCTCCTGAGCTGATCCCTACAGAGCTCCCTCCGCGGTTCATCCTTGAGGGGCTTGAGGAAGCCTTGGCGGAGGTCTCCTAAGTGGATATGAAGGCTTCATTTGAATCCCAGGGCCCAGGGATAGCTGGTCCCCTTGGAAAGGTCGTCCTGGGAAGCTCTGATCTTATTCCTACTTTCATCTTTGCTTGCTCCAGGTTTAGTTTCCAGCGCTTTCAGCCTCCCTTTGCTTGCTTGATTAAAGAGCCTCCACTACCAGTCGCTTCCCCCCAGGAGAGGTCATTATATGCTGTGACAAGTTTTCTCCCTCACCTTTATTTTGATGAGTGAAAGCCCGAGCACACTGCAGGAAGGACTTTGCAGACTGGGGATGTTCTGGCAACTCCTAACTCTGGGTCTGTTGTCCTTTGCAGATAGGGACCTGTTGGGTACAGACATGATGCCAATGCCCCCATCCACCCCCTGACCATACATACACGAGGGGGATGCTGCAAGGGGCAAAGAGGAAAAAAAAAACTTGTTGCTATTTCTGCCTTAAACCCTGCGCTGCTTAATCGTCCCCAAAGTGATTCACCACTGCTCTGCATCAGCATCTCAGCTCGGCCGTTATTCTCCCATCTGTCATCGTGTCAGACAGAGGTAAAAGCTCTCAGGAAGGATTTAAGGTTGGCTCTGGGAGAGTCGAGGGGAATACTGAGCAGCGTGGGGCTGGGAACCATTCGTTAACCTTGCTGCAGGAACGTGCTCTTTCCTTCCCACTGGGCAGATAAGGCAGCAGTATTTCTAAAATCTTAACGTGTGTTGTTTCTCTGTTAAGAAAATATAGACATTATTCCCAGCGCATATAGGCTGTTAGCATCCTGTCATCTCTGTCAGGGACAAGAGATACACATAACATGAATTTTCTAACAAGGCGTTTAATCCCTAAAGCGTGCCAAATGATTAAAAAGGAAAATGACAAAGGGAAAATTTAAAAAAAAAAAAAGGAAGACCTGGCCACATGCTATGCATACCTAATCCCCTTCAGATGCAATGTAGCAGACAGGTTAATACCAGGTACGTGCCTTTTCTGGACTTGCTGGGCTGTCTGCACTGAACATGCTACTGTCTGTGGACAGGGGAAAACGTGTTAAACCCCTGACCCTCAGTGGGAAAATCAAAATGATTTGCAGAGTGTCCTCAAAGGCTCTTGTGTGTCTCTCCATTGGCAGGACAGATGTTTTCCCAGGCAGGAGGTGTCTCAAACAAGCTGTGCTCGCTTGCTCCTGGACTGCTGCTGCCGCCAGTGACACCTCGCATGACCCGAGTGCGTGGCTTGGGCAGAGCTCGGTGGTACCCAGAGGGCCTCCACGAGCCTCCGGGTCCTCCGAGACCACCGTGGGAGATGCGCTGCTCTTCCCCAAGAGCTGGGCTCCTGGTGCAACATCTCCAGCTGGACCTGGTGCCAGAGGGGGAAGAGATTTTCCATTTAGCTCCCTGCCTTGTCGCCCCATGCTGCTGTGGTGCAGCCTAGGGTTTGAAGGGATGTGGCTAGCTCCCCAACTTCTTGCACTGCTCCTTGGATAACACGGTAAAACTCCTTGTTTTTCCTTTTTCTCCATCTTTGACAGCCAGATTATCCCATTGGGAGGCATAAGAAAATCCAAACCAGAGGATGCTACACGTACTCTGGCTTAATGAATTTCCCTGTTCACAGAATAACTTGGAGTTTTGACTCCTCAGTTCAGTCACTAAACCAAATTATCCCTTATTTACCCTGCTCTGCTCAGCATCAGTCTTGTTAGCATCCTCCTTTCAGTTATGACAGCTTCAGAGACCAGTGGGTTTCCAAGGGCAATGGATTAGAAGCGAGTAAAATAACCCATTTGTTTCCCTCGTGCCTGCTGCTTGTGGGAGGTAACTAATGAACAAGAGCTGCAGATCACACTTACCCTAAATACAAATCAGTATGGGCAGTTGCACACAGCAGAGTTAAAAGGGAGCATCCATCCCAGTTGACACTGGGCCAGAGCCACCGATAAAACAACCCCATTTAAATGGGATCGCTGGGCTTCTGCTGGATTTGGGGGAGATTAACGGGCAGACAGGTGGCTTTGTCTTGAAATAAGAAGCTCTGCTCACAGGAAATGGAGAAGTTGGAGCATTTACCCACTTAAAGATCTGGAGCCTCACGACACGCAGGGCTGAGGATGAACACAAAATGCATTTGCAGCCTCCCTGGAGGATAACGGCACTGAGGGGGTGAAGGGAAGAGTGATGCTTGGTCCTTTCCTGTAGTTTGGGATAAGCAGGGTTAGGATAGGAAGGGGCTGGCAGCAACAAGGTCGCCCTGCTGCCACCTTTGAGCCCGTGCAACTTTGCAGACCCTCATGGCACCAAAACGCCATCCCCAGAAGAGCTCTGCGATGAGACATTTCACCCCATGGGGACGGTGTCACCAGGCTGGCAGCAGCCCTGAGTGCATCCTCCCTGGTCCTGCCTTCACCTGCTGCCTGCGCTCCAGCTCTGCCAGCTCACTGAGTCCAACACCAGGTCCTGGGGTGAGACCAACCTCCCCGACTTTGCTCTGCTGTCATCGCACTGATGTCCTGGGGTCCCTGCTTGCTTCGGGGTCCCGGCATTTCCACAGACATCCCAGCCTCAGACCCTGCTGTTCCTGACCCCCCCCGAGCGTTGCTGGTGCTTCAGAGCTTCTTGGCACTGGGTTGTCTCCTCCAGCATCAACCCTTGTGCTTTACCTGCAGGCTGGCTGCTCGCTCGTGCCCAGGACTTCGCTCTCTACCACGTTTGGGACACTTCATCCCATGGCGCTTCATGGATGGCTGGGACACCCAGCACCCATCTGGGACAGGGACAACTTCCCTCCCAGCGGTACCTGTTGCCCCAGACCATTAGTTTGGTCTCCATGGTTTCCCTGCTGGGTGTTACCATGGTTACCTGATTCCTTTTTTCATTCGGAGACCCAATCTCTGATAGTTCTTGTCTCTGCACCTCCTTGAGATCTCTGGGCTCTTGCACAGGTTAGTTAGAGGGGACGGAGTGAACTTCACCTGTGACAAGGGTGGCGGTGGGGCATCCCTGAGCCAATGCAGTGACTGGTCTGGGCAGACCTGGAGGCTCTTGGTGAAAAGCTGAATGGCTTGAAAGACTGTGTTAACCCTCTGCATCTTGGTTAGGGAAAAAGGGAATGGAAAGGGGATGCTGTGACCTGGATTTTCGTTCTGCAATTACGTTGCATTAGGTCGTGCCTGGGGTAAGGAACATCCTCACTCAACAGAAGTAAGGCTATCCTAGTCAAAAGCCTTCCCAGAGGCATGAGCTATCACCAATGTCTCCATCTCCTCATCCAGGTGTGTCTTTTCTCTACCCTCTCCCCTCTTGTAAACAGTGAGCAAGGCAAGAAGACAGATAGGCTTTTAGCAAATCTAAACAGATCTCACCCCGCTGCATCCATTTCCTCCCTGGGCAGCTGGAGGACAGACTGATGGATGGGCTCGTGCGTCTGTTGACTCATTTCCAGAAAGTGCTTGGAAAAGAGGGACGAGGAATGCTATCAGCACCTGCCTAAAAACATCTGCCCTGGCTGGGACTGGTGGCTGGGACAGAAGTCCCCTCCAGATGTAGGTCCCAAACTGTGTCCTGGCATCTGCACATGCTCTTGGTGCCTGGCTCCCGTTGCAGCCCATGGAGATCTGACCCAGGCGGCAATCCAGCTTGCCTTGGGCTTGGGCAGCTGAATTGCTCTGGGCTCAGTCCCGAGGTCCAAAGGCAGAGGTCTCCCCTAAAACCTTCTAGCCCCACATGGATGCCTCCGATACCCACTGGCATCTCTTCTTGTTATGATCCCTGCCATCCCAGCCTCACTCAAATAACAGAGCGTCTGCTAAGGGAAACAGCTCCAGCCTGGTTAACAGGGTGGAAAGACGCTCCTGCCAGCTTTGTCCCAAGCACCCTCCTGAAAGGCTGTGTGTGGAAAGCACTAGTAGCCTGAGTAATACATTACAAGTGCTGTACTTGGAGGAATTAATTTCTCTGGGGATGTGGATAGATAATTATTGCCCTTTTAGTGTGTTACTCGGACCTGTTGGCACTCTCCGGCCTTTTTGGCCCTGGCTTAGCTTGCCTGCACTCTCAATCATCAAACACATTTGGGCAGTGAAATTTCCAAGAAAATGTAATAAACTGGCCCTTAGAGACCCCATTTCATGTCGTGTTGGAGATGAAAGCTAAGAGGAGCTGGGTCACACGAGAACTCCCTGCACTTACAGACACTGTCTCCACTTGGAACATGACTCAGCCTGTCCTCAGCAGAGGATGATGCTAGGCAGAGCTGGATGATTGGAAAAGGCTCATCAGACCATCCTGTGCAGATGTGGGGGTCCAGATACGCACCCCACCCCGGCAGAACCACCCTCTGCCTGGTGGGTTCCAGGGCAGCAGCAGCAGCAGGGACCTGGGTGATGCTCTCCAGGCACTGATGTGGGAGTCACTGGTAGGGATATCAGCAGGTGTAAGGACAGAATGTTCTCGGGGGCTGGAAGAGGTGAGCAATGTCCTTTCTGCCATGCAAGCCTGGTCCTGGAGTAGCATAAGAAAAATATTTGGAAGCAAGGAGAACAACTGAGCATCAGTTGTTCACACAAGTGCACAGCCTGAGTCTCTTCATCTCTCCACAACCCAGGAAGGCAAACACCCTCTTGCTTTTTCTCTGTCTTGAAAGAGGCTGGAATGAGATAATTTCATACTACTATTGTTCTCTTCTGTTTTGCTGTTCCTCCATGTGTGAAAGGAAGTGAGGACTCTCCTAATTCAATTGTTGTTGGGCAGATGTAGGAGCCACTGAGGAGTGTAAAAGAGTAAAATAAAATAGATTGCAGCTTCCCTGAGATGTTTTCATTCAGGAGGATGAAACTGCACAGGGCTGTTGTTTTTGCATCCAGTTTTAGTAAAGAAACAATCAAACTCCCCACTTTGTCGAAGCGGGACTCCGGAAGGCAGCAGAGTGAAGATATAATTTCTGCCTGTTGCACACTGAGTGTAGAAACTGTTGCTGCTTCTCACAGAGGGGACACATGAAAAGAGGGGGAAATGGGATATACATTTCTTCACCAGAACAGGCATTTGCTTCAGAGTTCAGTTTGCTCAGCCGCCTTGCTCCTGCCAGGCCGGAATTACCAGTTCAGCGTGTTTGGCCAGTGGGTCCTGCAGATGCTTGGGAGAGCTGGGACATCCCATCAGGGCAGGGAATTCTTTCCCTGCTCCAGCTCCAAGGGGCTTTACCACCCAGCAAGTGATGCCTTCTTTAGCTGCTCTAGTTTCCATCTCTTTGGGGGGCTTTTGATGAAGAACGGGATGGAGCAATCGGATCGTGTACTCAAAGGCCCTGTGATATCCAACATCATCTCGTCTCATCATCCCATCCCATCTCATCTCATGCCATGCCATCCTGTCCCATCCCATCTCCAGAACATGAACTAACTCAGGCTTAAGAGCACTATTTCTTAACCCCTTGCTCCGGAACCACTTTGAGTCTCTGTGAAACAATCTGCTGGGAGTTGTGAAACAAGTTGGAAGAACTCCATCACCACAGACTGATGTAGGCCCTTTCTTGCTGAAAGAATCAAAATGTTTAAGACATGAGGGAAATCCTCTTCAAGGACTCTTGCACTAAAAATGTAGGTATTACTTGTGGTGCAGGAAGATCTAAGATGACCTCTGATTGCTGAAGCTGGACGGTTCTCCTGCACTGTAATGAAGAACAGAAGAACAGCCGATGGTGTGGGAACAAGGTCCACATGGCCCTGTTATGTGTTCCCAGCACATCAGCAGATGTCTGAGAACTGGGTCAGAGTGGTGTTTGGTGCTTTTACCCACCCTCCACTGCACTGTGTTTCAAGAAGCCAGAGGTCAAAGGGACACTAGATAACACCCTGGTCTTACGTACTTTTCCTGAGCAATCGCTACTGAAATTAGAGAGGACGCATTTGGTCAAGTTGAGCCTTGCTGTGGGCTGAAAACGGCCATTCTTAGGTTATGAATCTTCTAATTCACAGGCTTAGTTTACTCATTTGCAGCGTGTCTCTAGTCACTCTTGTCCTGTAGCTTGGACAACTTGCCTCCCCACCCCTGGTGCTTGGCAGCACACACGTATTAGCAGCACTCCTATCTCAGCCCCTTTATAACTCTTGCAGTTGCCTTTCTTTTCCTGAAGTCAGTACTTTGGTCCTGACGAATAATCTGACAGATGGATGTCCCAGTGTCATCCGGAGTGGTTGGACTTTCAACCTGGCCAGGAGATAACAGGCTTCAAACACAAACAAGGAAGTACTTCTGCACATCGCGTCTGTCATTAAATGGTGTCAAAGACGTCAAAAATGTATATGCATTCAAAACAGGGCCAGAGTGATTCATGCAAGACAGGTCCTCTGTGGTCGGTCATCGTGCATGCAACGCCTAGTTCGGGGAGTCCTTCCTCTGGCTGCCAGCAGCCAGGGGTGCCTGACCAGAGAAATGATCCATCATGGGTGTCCTGTCCCAGGCTTCTGCTGTCAGTCATGCTTGGAGGCAGTGTCCAGGGCAGGAGGATGCTCCAACAGCTGATCTTGCATTTGTGATGAGGTATCAGCATCCCCAAAATGTCTCAAGTCACATCAACAAGACTTGCAGCCTCTGGGTCTCAAAGGGTGCTGGCAAACTGCTAGAACTGCCTCCCTCACCAAACGAGGTAGAGAATGGCTCAGATGACCCAAATTGGGTTTTTCAACAGCTCCACAGAGGCAGGAGAGGCAGGCAGCGTACTTCGAGTTGTATAAACATGACCCCCTCTCACTGCCTGCCAGATATTTTGGTTCCTGTCCTCCCGGGTATTAATCTGTTTGTTTCCATTGTCCACAGCGGAATCAGGTTGTGCAATGTCTCTTGCCTTGCGTTATTATGATTTCAAAACTGCTCCATTTCAGATCCCTTAATCCACTTGCTACCACAAAATTCAGTTACATGTCTTAGGCAGATGTCCCTCGCCATTCCTGCTGGAGTGTTTATTAAACTGCTATTGCTGCTGAGGGTGAGCATTTCATCTCTCTTCCCCAGTGTCCTGGAGACGGAACAGCCTCCTTGTTGCTGTTTGAACTCCGAGAGAGGCAGAGCCCAGTGCTCTGCCCAGGGCAGCTCTTAGTTGGCACTTGGAGATGTCCACCTTGGCTCTGCCGCCAGCATCCTCCCTGGGTGCTGCGCTGGACACAAGGCATCTTTATTTGAGGTATGCCCGAGTACTCTGTGTGGCCCGGCGGGTGCAAGCACGTTGCACATGCCCTTGCTAATGGAAACCCCCATCTCCGTTACCTCTGCAGCGTACCCAGGAATTACCCAAAGTCTGCTGTGGTGAGGCCATCCTCATCAAGGTTCATGAGAGCTGCCAGAGGACCTGAAGTGACAATGCTGGAAGATTTTTCTGCCTGTTTACAACAGACACATCTGCTTTGTGGTGATGTTGTCCCACCATGGTGGCTGGGAGGAGCTGACGCTTCCCAAGCTGCTGCCTCACCCTTCCTGCTTCCCTCCTTCTTCCCAGCCCCAGCAGGACATGTCATGGCTGTTAGCCCTTGAGGCAGCAGCTGTGCTGCAGTTCTGGGAGTGGAAGGATCGGATCCCAAGAGGACATCTCCCTTGCAACCATCTGTGGCCAGTGCCAACCTGTCCTCTGTGTTTAGGAGCTCTGGAATGGGGAGACAGGGTGAAGGGATGTCTTACTGCCATCCCTGCATTGTTGGCTGCATCCAAACCAGTAAGTACCAGCACCGACTACCATCTGCAGTCATACAGCAAAGCCTCTCTCCGGGCTTGGCTAACTTTGGAAAATGTTTGCTGTGCGTCAGCCCAGATGCTTTGAGCACGCTGCAGTGTGCAAGGAGGGTGTGCAAATAGAAGTGGTAACAAGGTGGGCACCACCGCACTGATGAGAAGTCTCTGCAGAGGGAGAGAGCCTGCTCAGCCCTCTGTGCTCACCAGGGCAAGGCAGGGATGGGGCGTCCTGAGTGGCACAGGAGGGAGAGGTTAGGTGACATGGCACAGGAGGGTGAGGGTCGAAGCGGCACGGGAGGGTGAAGCTAGGTGACATGTTATGGGAAGGTTGAGGTTAGGTGACACGGCACGGGAGGGTGAGGTTAGGTGATGTGACACGGGAGGGTGAGGTTAAGCACTGGAGGGACAGTCTCAGACAAGTGAAACTCGGCGATGGACTGGGAGGGGGTGGAGGCTCCACCCCAGCGTGGGCTGAGGACGGTTAACATGCATCTATCCGGGATGACATGTGAAGAGCTGATCCCAGTTTGGGGCAGGCTGCCCTCTCCCAGCCCCACCAGCCTCGGCCCTGCTGACTGTCCTGCCACTCTGGCATGGAGCGTACGTGCTCCAGGTGAAGGGAAGCTGTCGCGTGTCCTGCGGGCTCCACCATTACACCATGCTGCGGTTTTCCAGGGAGACCGGAGTTCATTTTGGCCGCCTGTTTGCTGCCACTGCTGCTGAGCATCCTGCTCCAAGAGCTGTGGGTGTGGAGCTCAGGACTGAAGCTTAAACTATCCTGCCTATGTAATTGAATTAAGCTCCTTAATAAAGCCAGTTGTTATTTCCTTAATTCCCTACAGACTCTCTAATGCTATTACCTCAACACAACACTGTTTAAATAGCTTATTATCGATTGGTTTGCAAAGCAAACTTGCCATTTACTGTGGCACCGGGCACTTGGGAGACCAGATCAAACAGAAGTGGACAACACTGCCTAGTGTGCAAGAATGCAAAGATGCAGTCGAGGTTAAACCCCAAGTTAAAGGCAGCCAGAGGTGGTGGCTGGGCCATGACCAGGGTTTCTGCGTGGCTGATGAGGCACAGCCTGGAGCATCTACTCTAGGCCAGGATCTTCCACTCTCCAGATTGTTTATGGAAAGGTGCATGGTCAGGTTGGACTGAATCCAGGCTCCGGATCTCAGTTGTATTCAATGCCTTAGAGCAGAGAGCAGCTGGATGTAGTTCCTCCCTCCACTGTACTGTGGTTGTTTTCAAGCAACAGAGGGGTACAAACACCCGAGCAGCTTCAGGGCTACGTCAAACAGCCTCTGGGTCCTGATGTTTGGCATGGTATCTCTGCAGCTCCCCCTCCTCTTCCCCGGCAGAGCTGATGTAGTCGGTATCTCTGCAGCTCCCCCTCCTCGTCCCCTGGCAGAGCTGATGTAGTCGGTATCTCTGCAGCTCCCCCTCCTCGTCCCCTGGCAGAGCTGATGTAGTCCTGGTGCCTTTGCAGCTTGACCAGGAGCTAGCAGAGGAAGGGTCTTGATACACAGCCCCAAACCAAACCACACGCACAGCGGAGATCAGTGCTAGGTATCCTGATAACATCTGCAACAAGACATGACACCAACAGTCCTGCATCAGTACCAGAAGTCCCAGACCTTCCTTCAAAGCTCTCATCTCTCTTCAGTGCCTGTTGTTCCCAAATAGGAACAGCCTCTTGCAGCAGTGGAAAAGGTAGCTGAGCCACCCCTGGTGCGAAGAGCACTGCTCGCCTTTGCTTTGATGCACAAGGGAGCACTGCAGGAGGTGGGCTGAAGGAAGTAAATCAGCCTCCACCAGGTGCCATGGAGGGGAGTGAGACTCTTTGGAGTATGCGACCCGGTGAAGGGGCTCAATCCTGGGCACAAATGCAGCATTACAACCCCTGTCCTGCTCCAGGACCCTGGAGAAAAGGTAAGCCTGGTATAACAGCAGTCCACATGACACCACCTCTGTGTATTCACCCATTTCTTTGCTGCAAGAAGAGAGAGAAAGAGAAAAAGTGAGCCACCACAGCCCACTTGGGGGTTTAGTTACAGCTCACGATCCTGGGGTAGGAAATCCTTCCTGCCTCAGAGGCTGCTCTTTGGCTCAGACTCCAAAGCCCTTGCTCCATGTGGGACAGCTTCTTCTGGCAGGATGGCTGCCCAGGACAGGAGCTGATGGACCTTCCTCCCTCCTCTGCACTACCAGGGCACTGCCCTGCACGGTCCCGGACCCTCTCGCTGCTCTCCTAGGCCCCAGAGCCCACCTGCAACCTTCTCCTCAGCACGTTTTCCAGCTCCACCATCCACAACCACTCCGCACCTACCCCACAGCCATGAGTGCCCACGGTCCCATCGCTTGTTGGGGGACAAACCTAACTGCAGGGAGGATGGAGTGAGGTTGGGCTGTTCTGTTGGCCCCAAAAGCCTGGGATCTGCTGGCCTAATTAACGCCAACAAGCAGTGCCTGGAAAGCACCTGGAGATCGGCCCAACAAGACAAAATACGTCTGTATGCCTCCCTGGGTCAGTGGCCTCGGCTCCCTTTGGAGGAAGGAGGAGAAAAGGGTGTTTCTAGGAAATGATTCATCTCAGCTAAGAGAGAGAAACTCCTCCTGAAAGGGCTCATTTCTCTCTGTGCAACAAGAAGCACGAGGTGCTTCACCTCCAGGCAGGCACTGAGACTGTCGGACATCTCAGAGTTGGGCAACACATGTGATGCCCCAGAGCAATTCATTTATTTATCATCTCGTCGATCTGAGCTGTATATTAGATTAGGAGAAAAGATGTTCCTTTCACTTTCATGTAATGGTTTTACTCTGAAGGACTGCTCGTCTGGGGAGCCCAGTCCCTTTGCTTTCCGGATGACTTGGCATTCACTTGGAGCATGGGCTCATGAAAAAGCTGAAGCTATGACACAGAGGTACCTGCAGCACCTTTGTATAAAAGAAATGTCCATCCAGATTTGCTCAAATTACCCATCTTTGGATTACAGAGCGATGCTGATTTGCATTGCTCACCAGAGGTTAGAAGCCAGCCACACTCTGCATCGTGCCCTGCATCGCATGGGTCACTGCTGAAGCCGCAGCAGCAGAGCAGCACATCCCGGGCAAGCGCCATGCTGGTGGCTTCTACCTTTGCGAGACCCACAACAAGAGAAAACTGAATATCGACCGCTCCCGGGGCTGTCCCTTGGTGCCCATGCTGTTTGCGTAGCTCGGCGTCTTGCAGAATTCGGGAGCCTGGATTGCCCCAAGTGTCGATGTGCTGACGGTGCAGAATTAGGCTCTTACCCAGAAAGCTGGGCTGGCTGCTAGCGAAGGAGGGAATCCAGGAGATGATGTTTCCGTTAGCTTGTGATTATTATCAGGAATTGTTTTTGGTCACTGACCAAGTATTAAGCAGTAATAATATAACCATGGCAATAGGATAGTAAATGTTGATGGAGGACTGACGTAAAGTTGAGTGATTTGAGTAGTCTATAAGAACTCAGTATTCCCTAGGGTAAAGCAAATATAGCTCAGAAATAGCTTAGCAGTCTCCAAGGGCAGAAAGACCTTATCTGGGGGCAGTTCCTCAGAGCTGCTGTGGGCAGGAGGTGACTTGTACCAATACATGCTGCTCCTGTTTCGCTCTCCCAGATGAAAAGGGTTGATGATACCATCAGGATGCACAGCAGGCGATGCTCGTCCTGGACTAACCTCTGCCTCGGTCGGGGATGGGGACGGGTGTGTTGGCCATGGTTCACCTGTGCCAGGGCCGTGCTGATGGACAACGGGCTGTAGCAAACAGCTTTGGTTTCAGCAGTAGGGAAGCAAAGTTAACGAGCATCACCTCTTGCTCTCTGCCAAACTAATCCTGTTCTCCATGCAGCATTTTGGGACAGTTTATCTGGGACTGACCTGGCAGAGGCACCGATGCTTGCACAGTCCCAACTGCAGCGACAGGTTGAGTGAACCCGAGTCCCCTCCCCTGGTCCCCAACAAAAGCAGCCGATGGCAGTGCCCTCCAGACCCAAGGGGATGCATTAAGGTCGTAGCAGCAACCTGAAGTCCAGCTGACCCTGGCCTTTCAATATTTGTATTTCTCCTTCTTTAATGGCATTTGGCTCTTTCTACCTTCCTGGACTCATTTCTGCAACACGGGCGTTAATTATTCTCCCTGTGCAGCCAAACAGGGAGCAGTTACACTATAAATTGACTCAAACGGATCAGACCAGGTCAGAAATGCTATCTTTGCAAGGATCTTATTTATCCAAGGATTTAGATTCTGTGAGAGGAAAAATGGGATTCTTTAGAGGAAAGCAGAGTTTAAAAATAAGCCCTTTGATTGCTTCAAAGGCAAAAAAAAAAATCAATTCCTCATCATTCTTAAGAGCAGCCAAGAACCTGACACAGAGCAGAGATGCCAATTAGAGCCACAGAGAAAGGGAGCGATGTGCTTTGCCATGAGGCACAGCATGGAAAGATGAAGGACCGGAGAGTCTTTCACCTGGTGTGGAAAGTTGAGGGGAAAACAGCCAAAGAATGTTTTTTACCCTAATTTTCTTTCATTCAAACTTGTCGACCCTGTCCTCCTCCCACTGCCAGCCGTCTATTCCCACATCCCGTCTCCATCCCCCTTCTGCAAGTGGCAAAGGGATGTGCAGGATACAGGAGAGGCTGGAAGAGGACAGGGTCAGGGCAAAGCTCCTCGCTCCCCCAAGCCCCCAAAACCTGCAAGACAAAGAGATTTATTTGTCCCTGTCTGCTTTGGAAGTGCTTGCGTTAAATAGCGGTAAATGAGGAAAACAACCCCAGCACTTGCTGAGGTCCCATCCTGCCCCTGCTAGCTGCATGCCGCTGGCTGGGAGGGGAGGGATGGTGACATTTCAGGGTCCCAAAACTAGAGATGGAAGACCCTCAGCTGTAATGCTCAGCAGTAGCATCACTTCCCTGATACAAATTACTCTCCAAAGCCACACTGGGGAACTGAGGCACTTGGACTTTGGCTGCTTATTTTTTCCATCCCGGGTGACCTCTGTTCCTCTCCTGCCATCTGTGAGCAACTTGTAACTAGACCTAGGTTATGTTTGGTTTTTCACTCTGCCAATTCACTGGGCTGCCACCTAAAATCTTCCTTCCCCTTGCAAAACCTTACCCAGTGCCACCGCAGTGGCGTTATCTGTTTATCTGAACGGCCAAACCTTGCCCTTCAGGGCCTGGCTAGTGCATCATTGTTGGAAGCTGCAGCCACCCTGCTGAGCTGGACTTGGCTGTTTAAAAACATTAATTGCATTTTGGGGACCTGTTGCAGCAATCTCTGCTTTCCATCAAGCACCTGGCTGGTCTAATATTCCTCTGCTCGCAAACACCCAGTCGCTCCCGGCCCTTGGCTTGCTAGCAGATGCTTAAACCCTGGCATCCTTGGTGCCAGCGATGCTCAGATGCAGCCAGGACGAGCAAGGCCGGTTCTCACACCGGCATTTGGCTCCATGGCTTTATCGAAGGGCTCTTGGGCAGAGTGGAAAAACGGCCTGGGATATCGTTCTTAAAACTGTCTGCAGGAAGGAGAGAGGGGTACAGGAGGGACTGGGAGAGGGATGCAGGAACCGTGTGCAGTGTGGGACACGGGAGGTGCAGCATCCCGTCTCCCAGGGCACCCCATCTTCTGCCTGTGCTCTCCTCCGGATGGGGACGGGCTGACCCCCTGGGGTGGTCTTTTTTGGGTCGAGGTCTCTGGAAGATGCTTTCTGCATGGACCTTCCTTGCCACGTGTCCCTGCCTTCTCCACTGCACAGGCAGCTCCGGGCAGCAGTGGAGGGAGTCAAAGGTGGTCCGAACCCTGCTCTGAGCTCCAAGAACAAGACTTTTCTACAGCAGAAATCAACCAGGGAGGACAAAGACTGTTATTCTTTTCCTGTTATTTGCCCATTATCCAGCTGTGACCACTAAGATGATGAGCAGGGAGGTGGCTATCAGGGTCTTTTTTTTTTTTTTTAATTAATATCTCAGTTTCCCTTAGGAAGGCTGCTACCTCAGATCTAGTCTGAAGGCTGGAGAAGATTATTAGGAAGGAGGCTGGGCTGCTGGGGCCAAGGGATGGCATTGCCCAGCCTCCGAGGGCAGCTGAACCACCTTGCACAGGCAGAAACAGAGCTCACTGCTCTGCTCAGCTGCTCGTACAGCCCATGGCTCCGGCAAAGCCAGCGCCAGCTCTTGATGATAAATGAGGAAGCACGATCCTACTAAATAGGGTCAATAAGATAATGCGCAGCCAGGGGGGCTGGCCGTGCGCAGACACAGACATACAAATTTAAGCATTACAAGGATAAATGCCGGTGCTTGCCACGGTCTTGTTTGGAAAGACGGATCGTTTTCTATCCCAGGCTGACTAAGAGTCGCAGAAGGAGTGAAGGGGAACTGTGCTGCCTGGAAGGACTGGGGGGTACATGCTTTAACTTTTGGTCAGCTCTGAACTGATCAGGTAGTTGGACTAGATGATCACTGTAGGTCCCTTCAAACTGAAAATACTTCTAGTCTAGTCTAGTCTAGTCTAGTCTTATTCTGTTCTGTTCTGTTCTGTTCTGTTCTCTTCTCTTCTCTTCTCTTCTCTTCTCTTCTCTTCTCTTCTCTTCTCTTCTCTTCCTTCTCTTCCAGCAGAGCATCATTCCTTGTGCAGTGCAGAAAGCCAAGTGCTTTTCAAGTCCAAATTGCCATTATTGGGGCAATAGGATAAAGATAACCCAGGTAATGGAAAAAATAATTTATCTGGGACAGTAAGGGAGAGTGCAACGCTGAGGAACCCGAGTGCCTCTGCAGGGACCCAGCTCAGCTCCTGGGGCTTTATTAGCCCTGAATCAGCCCTGGAAGCCCTCACAGATTCATGCAGGGTGTTTGCATGCTGGGAAGGCTAACAGGGCAGGTTCTTCCTTGACCAAAACCCATATCCTATCCCCAAAGGACAAACAAGTACAAACCCCAACCCCGGAGGTCCCCCCCGGGGTGAGCGACCCGGGGCTGGCACTGTGGGAGCACTCGTGTCCCGCAGGGGAGCGTGCCTGTGCCAAGGCTGCCTGCAGAGATGTTTATTCCCAGGCAGGGAACCTGGCAGCTCATCCCGGCCAGGGGCACACACAGCGGCCGTGGGTGTCCTGTTTCGGTGGCCATGACCCTCTTTGTCCCCTGCACCCAGTGAGACAAGCGGCAGCAGCTGGATAAGCCCCTGCGTACGGGGGTCGGACGCAGGATTGCTTAGATGATAAAAACAAAAGCTTTGAGCACATCCCCGCGCTCCAGCCTTTCCTTTTGGGGCTGCTGAGGGAAAAATTTCTCAAGGACGGAGCAAAACAAGTCAGGTTTTTGTAGCCAGGTAGCTGCTAGAGGGCTGCAGCATCCCTGTCCTCCCCCCTGGTTCCTCCTGCTCCCCTGCCTGGTGGTGTAGGCAGGGGTCCGCTCATCCCGGAGCGGGGACTGGCTGCTCTCAGCAGGATTAGCATCTTTGGCTGTTGTAGCCATCCCCGCCAGGAGCTGGGGTACCCGGCATCGCTGCCCTAAGCCCCTCGTGGCCATGGCTCTGCCTGCCCGGAGCTGGCAGCATCCCACCTGCCCCAGGGCAGCCAGTGCATCCATCGCTTCTCCTCTCTAGCACGGCCTAAAACCTGTTTTTACAGTCCTGACCTGCAGACGGGCCCCGGGGCCCTTTCTGTTCTGGTAAAGTAACTGGGACAGGATGGTTCCTCCTCGTAGGGCAGATTCCTGCAAAATGAATCACGGACACAGCAGCAGCAGCCAGTCCTGCCTGGGATGGTTTCCNAGGTGGCCAGCCACGGGCTGGGTGTCTCCTGCAAGAGGAGAGGGGAGCAGCGTGGAAAGGGGGGGGTTCTCTAAGCAGTCCTTGGCAAGGACCCGCTCTGCTCTCGACACACGTTACTGCGAAAATGCTGGAAAGAAAACTGAAAGGCTGGAGGGGAAACCCAGCTGCCTGAAACCCCCCTGAGGTCAGACCCGGTGGATAAATCCAGCTGAACCACCCCTGGATTAGGGGCTAAAAAAAGCCTTGGGAGAACGGCATATTGGGCAGCATTAGCAATCCGGTAGTCTGGCTGGGGGTCTGCAGCATGGGGTGAGCTGTAGGGCTCAGCTGCCAGTGGGGCAGGATGGGGGCTGCCCTGGGATGCACCAGCTCCCCCCTCCCCACATCTCACCCTCCTTCCGATGGGGATTCAGGTCCCCAGCCCCAAACTGCGCTCGAATTGCACGTGGCTCCAAAATTCAGGCAGTACCTCCCCACAACGAGCTACACCCCATCCAACCCTAGCCCCTTCTGCTGCTGGGGGAAACCTCCCGGTCTCACCCCCAGCCCCTGCTCCTGCTCTCTGCCTGCACAGGGATGTGGCAGGGATGCAGATTTTGTCCTTGGCCAGCCACGACCCGCTCCCAGTGCCGACACAGAGGAGGCAGAGAAGGGTGCGAGGGCGGCAGGAGGAAGCCCAGAGCTGCCCATGGAGGAGGCTGGAGCTTGGGGAGCATCACGAGCGCAGTCCCTGGCGTGGTTCTCACCTGGGTGAGTCACTATCCATCACCAAGGGCTGGCAGCGAGCCGGCAGGCTGCCTGCCAGCTCTTATGTGCCGTCTCCGGTGAGGATGGGAGACAGCCGTGACCTGTTTTGCCTCTCAGAGCAGGTACCCTCCCCGGCAGTGCCTGTTCCCAGCCCCTTGTTGCCCTTTCCCAGCTGCCCCGCCATGCTGGGGTGCAACGGGTACTAGCCCCTTGGCAAGAGCATCCTCTCTGGGATGGTCCTCTCTGTAACAAGCCTCTCACTGCAAAGGGGAAGGAGAACCGCAGCAATGACCTCAGTAGACACAAACAGGGCTGTGGTGTTGTCCCTGCCTGCAGCTCTGCCAGCTCCTGCCCGGCTCTGCCCTGCTGCCGGAGGTCACGCCGGCACAGTCTGGCAGGGTTGCCAGCCCCTCTGAACCCACCCTGCTTTGCCAGGGCAGGGGGAAGCATCACCTTCTCCCCTCCAGGCCCCAGCTGAGCCTCTGAAACTGCCCCTGGGTCCCCACCGAGGAGAAGGGGACTCAGCCACAGCTGGAGCCGAGCGGTTCGGCTGAGGATACCTTGGCCAGGCCACCGCAGTCCCTGGACGGCTGCGTCCTCCATGCCACCAGCTTTGCCTCCCTCCCCCCCCGCCCCAGAAAGCTCCCATCCGTCACCATCCCAAGCCCGCCGGCTTCTCTTATTTAAAGCCCAAGTCTCCTTCTCTTTTCCGTGCCAGGAATCCTAATCTTCAGGACGAAGAGGCTGGGTGTGCTGTGATGCATCAGCAGAGGCACCAGGTACATCGTGCTCCCAGCCCTGGCAGATGCCAGCATCAGGACAAAGCTGGGGCCAGCAATATTATTTGGCCTCTGTGCCGCAGCGGGACTGTTTAATACCTACCATGCCATGGGCTTTGGATGCCGCATTCGGTAGCTGTGCCCAATGAATTATTTATTCCCTGCCTAGCATTTTTTATTCCCCAATCCAAACTCCCCATGGGAGCAGGGTTTGGGGAGAATGGATGCCAGCAGATGGCAAGCGTAAAAGACAAAAAAAAAAAAAAAAANAATGAAAGTCACAAGTGGATCTTGCTGGTGACTTTCTCACAGTGCTGAAAACTGGAGAAAAAGACCAAACGTCTCCGAGATGTGGGTGACGCAGCCTTGTAACTGCTGCTGCCTTCCCTGGGCATTCTTGCAGGAGTTGGAGCCTCTTGTCCCATGTCCCCGGTGTCCCCAGGGCTTAGCCGGCCCTGATCCCGGCACAACGGTCCTTTGGTAATGGGGCAAAAGCCTATGCCTGGCATTAAATGGGGAGACATTGTCGGCAGGCCTGGAGGAGGCAAGACACGGGCTGTGTCTGCTCACGCATTGGCTGCGATTGCTTCTGCTCCTCGGGTGAGCTGGGGCTCCTGCAGGCAAAAACCATCCTCAGTTGTGTTATTAAGGATTGAGTCATCAGGCGTGCGGACAAGGGGGTCCAAACTCGTTGTCCGGGCAACCAGGATTCTGGCATTTCCTCCGTTTCAGATGCTTTTCCTTTTTTTTTTTTCTTTTTTGCATCATCGGTGATTTCTGAATGGAGTCACTTGGGATTGCATGGGCTGGGGATGACAGCATCACCTCCCACGCAGCGAAACCCTCTGACAAATGTCTGCCAGTCTGGGGATCTTCCAGTCTGCCCACTCCTTGCAGGGGAAGCCAGTTATTCACTCGGGGTAATTTTAGGTCGAATTTACCATTTCTGTAATGGTGAAGCTGGGCTCTCCGACCCTCTCCGGGCCATTTAAGCTGACTGGCACAGCTATTAGTGGGCACTCGTCACTCCTCCCGCTGCTCCCATTTCCCCGCTCGAGGAGACCAGCAGTAGCTGAGGACCCTGGGCTCCCACTGGGAAGCAGCTGGGGGATTTGGGAAGGGAGGAGCAGCATGCTGCATCCTCCTACCTCTGGCACGCCAAGCAGCGAGGGATGCTCTGCTGTGGTGCTCTGGTATTTCCCGGCTGCCAAAAGGGCTCCGTCCCATCCAGGGACAGTAGCGGGGTGGGGGTCTGCCAGGGGCTGTCACCCACAGCCCCACACAAGCCCCAACTTCTTGGGATCTTGGGTCCTTGCAGAGGGCATGGAGAGCCCATGTCTGAATGTGTTGCTGGTGGGATTAAAGATGTGGATTTGACTCCTGGGGCTGCTTCTCGCCTTTTTGGATACAGGGGAAGAGCAGCAGGAGGATCCCCAGTCTTCTCCCCTCGGACTTTTGGGATGAGGGGGGGTGGGCAAGGAAGGACCCGGGCCTCAGGGCTCCGTCATACCCCCTGTGCTCCCCTTGCTGACCGTGCCTCCCCCAAAACACGGGGCCCCGAAAGCTGATGAGCCACCTCAGATGGACCTGTGCATGCTCCACACGTGGGCTCATCCTGACCTCCTCCCTCTCAGCAGGCAGGGCTGGGGAAGGGCTGAGGGTGCTGAGAGGTGCAGGGCTCCAACCCAAGGGACCTGTCAGGGGTAAGTGCCCCAAAGAGGTCAGGCCTTCAGCTGCAGATGCTCCTGATGTCCCAGTGCTGGCAGCACTGGATGGGGAGAACTGGCCCAGCAGGACCTCGCCAACGTTTGGCATTGCCCACAGGGCCACCAGCTCACACTGGTTTCTGAAACCCCGGGACAGGACTTTCAGCGTCTTCACGTGCAAAGCTCTGCTCACATTGCTGCAGACTTTGGGGTCAAGTTGCTCTCGGTTACAAGAGGCCAAATCTCAGGCTCTGGGTGCTGCTCCCCAACCAGATGTGCACACATGGGGGTGCAGGGCTGTGAGAAACCTCTTCCCCCTCCCAAGCCCAAACCAGTGTCCCCCGAGGACATCTGGCTCCAAGGCAGCTCCTGTCCAGGCTCTGGCTTGCCATGTCCCCGTCACTTGATTCCCATCCCGTGTCCCCTCCAGGCTTCTCTGATGGCTTGCGGTGGGGTTGTGCCTGATGGTGGGATGTCCACTCATATCCTGGAGGAGAGACCATGTCATGCAGGCTTCTCACCGGGCTCCTTGGAGGACGCAGCCCTGTGGGGCTGCCCAGGCCTCGGGCCTCTCCTGCTCTCGTTTGGAAAGTCACCCTGAAAATCAATCTCCATGATCCCACAGGGACCAGTGCGGCCACGAAGCCCTGGGGAGTCAACGCTGCAGCTGGAGATGTTGTAAATCAGGGGGAGGAGGCTTTAGCTGTCACCGCTCTGAGGCTTGGAGGGTATTTTTAGCAGCTTCGCTCTGCAGGCTTGTGGTGGCATTGCCCAGCCAAGCTCATCCCTCCCGGGGATGGTTGGGCAAGGTGGGTTTGGGCTCCAGGCTAGACATCCGAGTGTGCACTGTGTGCCATGGGGCAGGCTGGGACATCGGGGACTGTGTTGATGGTGGCAGGGGACACTGGAAAACGTGCAGGAGAGGACCCTGCTCCAGGAAGACCTTCTGGTGTCCTTCACACATGGCATAACCCCAGCAAGGGTGCTGGGCTTGTAGACACCCAGGCCAGGGACCCTCACACAGAGTCATGAGAGGGACCGAGAGCTGATGCAAGCTTTTACCATATGCCCTTCCTGCAGACACCCTAAAGACAAGAAATCAGGATCCTGTCTTTAACAGCAGCACTGAGCTGGTGCTTGGAAAAGATTCAAAAGCCCAGTGCAAGCAAAAGGAAACCTTAACCCGGCCAAACCCTCTCCATCCCCTGAAAATGGCCAAGCCTGCCCGTGGCCCTCAGCGTGTCGCAACACTAATGAACCCTTCTGCCAGGAGAGTCCTGCCTGGCCCTGTGCCATCCCTCAGCAATGAATGTCCTGGGCATTCTGCAGCATCTCCTGCTGGGCCTGTGCTCTTGATGCCACCGTTGCCTATGTCCTTCAGCCCCGATGGAAAACCATCCACAGGGACCGTGTGCTGCTGCAGAAGACGAGCCCGTCTCTGCAGCTTGGGGTTACTGGCTTTGCTTCTCCCCAGGTGCCTGGAAAGCATGATGGCAAGCTGGGACTTGCCAAGGAGGGTGCAGAAAACCACTGGTTTTACCAGGTGCAGTGGCCGGCCATCTGCAAGAGCAAGGACCGATGTCATCCCTGTCTCAGTGCCGATGAGACGGGGACAAGGGCACCAGAGAGGTCCCTATTTCTGTTCCCAGTGCTGTCATCGATAGTCTGCACAACTCTGGAAGAGATGGAAAGCATCAGCCTCCCCCTCCGCCGACCGCAACCCAGCTCTGAGGGCCTCGTAAATGGAAAGCATCAATATTTGATGGCTCCCGGCGGCTGTTTTGCTCTCAAGGTGAAGGAGAGCAGACCCCTGCGTCTGCCCTGCCTGCATCTGCGCCATGCTGGGACATCACCGAGGGGCCAGCGCCATGTCCCTGCATGCCAGAAGCCCATCCCCTCCCCACAAAAAGCATGACCTCAACTCATACAGAGCTGTCATCTACTCCATCCGTCCAGGAGGGATGCAGCAAGGAGGCTGTGACGGGGTGCAGGACCACCAGCCTGGCTGCAAACCTCTCCTCCCTGCCCCACGGGCATGGGGCACGAGGCAAGAGCCGTCAGGTCCTGCAACGGTGACTATCCGAGGAGATGGATCTGGGAAAACCCTGCGGTATCTGCCTCTGATGGCAAATAGTTTCGCCTAAATTGGGCATGGGGCTCGGTTTCAGGAGAAGCCAAGCGTGCCGCCGCGTCGTGATGCCATTTTGGCAGAAACGTGGGCTTTTTTGTGCATTAGGTTGTTCCCCTTAAAATAGCTGTTTGGAGTTTATTCTTCAGATCCCTTTTCATCAAAACAATAAAGAGAGAAAGGGAAGGCAATTAAGCTGGAGTTAAAGTCCGCTGGTGCATCGCCAGCATTATCAGCCTGTATCAGAGGGAGGCAGAGGGGCTCGGGGCTTTAATCAGTGTCCGGCTGGCAAAGTTGATGTTGGGCATCATCCTGGTGGGGATGCTGATGCTCCTTCTGCCAGCCAAAGCACGGCCTGGTCCTGAGCATCCGAGGCTGGCCAGATGCGGCTTCCATCCTTCAAACGTGCTTCTTGAGGCCCAAAAGTGGTTCTGGAGGAGTCATGGTGGGGCAGCTGGAGGATGGGAGTGCTGAGTCTGTCTTCTCATCCCTCCTAGCTCTCTTCTGCAGGATGCACAGCAAAGGGAGCTGTCTGCAACGGGATAATCCGTGGGGCTCGGGAGCTGGCAGCGGTGCAGGCAGGGCTGCGTCAGGCAGCGCACGGCGAGGGCAGCTCGCGGCACAAGGCATGTGGGACAGAGCAGACGGAGGATGCAATTTTGGGGAAGAGAGGAAGAAGCCGCTGTGACGGCTGCTGGTGCTGGGAGCAGAATCCCCTGTAGCTGGGGAGGGGGTCTCCTGCCCATGGGGGGGACCCTGTGGGGTCCAGGCCTGCCTCGGGGTGTCGGGGCGGAGGGGACAGAGCAAGGCCGGGAGGGCGGCCAAGGTCTCTTGCAGCCTCAGTGGGGCAAGGCTGGCCAGCTCCAGGAGGAGATTAGCCAGGATATGGCTTTTCCGTTTTCATTTGCGAGGTTTTCTGTGAAGCAGAAACCTGCTCTGAAAAAGGTAATAATTAAGAAGCGAAATCTCTTCAAAGCATCACATGTCTGCAGGACCCCGAAGCCAGAGAAAAGGAGCACAAAGCTCTGACAGATGCTGTTGTCACCTGGTCCCTTCCTCATCTGCAGCCCCAAGCCCTGCCAAGAACCTCTCCCTACCCAGGACCCAGCGCAGATGCTCACGTGGATCCATGAGACGCATCACCTGCAAGAGCAGGTGATTTTTCTCTGCAAGGCTGAACATAATGGGCTCTGAGGGGAAATAGCTTGTTTTCAAAAAAAGCTGGTTCCCTGGTCCCCAGGCACCAAAACTCTCCCAGGAGACACGGGCACCTCTCGCAGCAGGTGAGTCCACGCAGGATCAAGGCGTTGCCAGGCTGCATCGCCGGCGGCGAGAAACCCACGGCAGACTTGCTTGCTCACGGGTGGGATGCTCACTACCTGCTGGGAGCAGCCTTTGTGCGGTTATTTGTGTAATTAGAGAGGAAAACACAAAATTACAGTGTAAGAGTTGTGGGCATGCTAAGAAAACATGGGTTAGAAAAGTCGGTAATGAAATACTTGGGGAGGGTGGGCAGGAGATTGGCCACGAACGGTCCCCCCCATCTCCCCCATACTGCCTGGGAAAGCATCGTGCCGCCGGTGCTATAACCCTGTTATTGCTGAACCGGGGTCCGGTCATGGCTGTGCCGTCTGGCTCAGTGCAACCCGCTCCCCTCCTGCCTCCCAGTGCTCTCCCAGGGCCAACTGCGACACCTCCAATGAGTCCCTCCGAGAGAATCTAAGGACCCACGGTCCTTTTTCCATCAGGGAAACACCTTGACAAAGCAACTTTAGCAAGGGAAAGGAGAGATGGCGAGACTGGCGGCGGGACAGAGCCCGGCATCTGCCTCTTGAGCCTCGCTGGGCTCATCCCCCAGCAGAGATTCACCTGTGTGTCCATCTGTACCGGCTCTGCAAAGCGGGGACCAGGCGGCCTGGAAGCCCCCCCCCAGCCAAACAGCATCCTGCTCCATCCCTGCAGCCACACCCTGGTTTTGGCTGATGTGCAAAAGCTGCCCTGGTCCCCACTGAGGTCCTCACCACCGTCACGAAGCTAGGATGGAGCCTGAGCCCATCAGGGCTCGTTAGCGCTGGAGCAGCCCATCCCCGGCCCCTCTGGGCTCCTTTCTGCTGATCTCAGAGGGGTTTGTAACCATGGGCACCGTGCACAGCCCTGGGAAGTGCAGAGCCCATGGTTGCCTGCACGGGCTCTGCAGGGGACAGCTCAGGGTCTCCATCGCCTCTGGGGACCGTGACCCCGGGGCTGCGGGAAGCTCGCTGGTGCCTGTCGGGTTGGGTTGTGCGCGTTGCCCGGGTAAGCAGTGGTTTCGGGAACACGCTGTTCCCTTCCTCCCCTTGCTTGTCAGAGTTTATTTTTGCTCTCCAGTGGAAATTGGATTTTCTCTGATTTCATTCCTCTGCTGTCGTATCAGGCGCTTGTGGCTTTCATGCCTCTCTCCGCTCCCCAATGGTTTTCTGTTCTTGCTTCAAACAACTCTTGGTGTGACAGCTGAGAGCTCGGTTGTCTTCGTGTCTTTTATTCCCCTGCCCTGGCTGCCAGGGCCAGCGCAGATGCTCTCAGACCTCACACCGGTTCGCCGGTGCCTTTGCTCTGATTGCTTCCAGTGGTCCAGAAAATACGACCTGCAACAGCAGTCGGGAGGAATGGGAATTGCTTTAGTGTAGAGAAGAGACAGGGCCAGGGAGACCTGACCCTGGTTTTCAAATCCAAAAAAGTATGTCTGCGATTAGGAAGGACTATCCCGTCTCCAGTGTCCTGGTGGCCAGCAGAAAAGCCCAGGCTCAAAATGCAGCAAGGGAGGTGAAAGTTAAGGAAAATCTTTCTAGAAAGAAGAGCAAACCTCTGGTCTGGTCCATCCAAGGTCAGTGAAGGGAGATTTTCAAGAGCAGGTTGACAAGGATGCATCAGGAAGTGCTCGGGACAAGCTGAAGGCTTTGCCTGGGGGCAGGAGCTCCCAATTTTACATCTTCTCTCACTCCGCAGACCACTCAGCCCACGTGGAAGCAGGGCCCAAGCCCCGTGGGCTGCTGATGTGTTGAGACCCAACAGCAGCTCACAAGCCAACAGAAGTTCAGCTGAGCACCGAGCCTTGCTCTCTGCCCTCTGCCTTCCCCTCTCTTGCTCAAGGGCATGTGGCATTACCTCTGGCCTTGGGTAGTTGCTTTTGCAGCCATCGCTTGGGTTACCCCCACCATCTTACACAGTCTGGTGACCACCAGTGGTGTTACACCGGGCTGCGCTACCTCTTGAAAACCCAGCCTGATCTTCTCAGCATTACGTGTGGGTCCACTAACCAGTTACGCCAGCACCCTCCTATGGACTGAACTTGCAGACAGAGCCCTTGTACAACGGACTGTCCTCCCGATGCACCACTCACTCCACTCTACTCAACACCGCCTCTGGGTTGGGTTTCCTTGAAGACATCCCGCACGGATGGACCCAGTGCACCCACCCATCCCAGTGCCTGGTGCTCTTCATAAGTGTATTTCTTGGGAAAGTCCAACCCTGCAGGCCATGTCTTGAGCGCGGCAACTCCTCAGCATTGTAGGCTCCACACCCAGTTTCACACACCTCCACTGAAGCTGCTGACCCTCCTACCCCATTGCAAGTCCCTGGAGAAAAGCAGGAATTCCTGGGTGCAGTGAGATAAACTCGTCTTGCCTTGATGAGCTAAGATGAGCTGCTCTTTGGAAATGCCCTTTGAGCAGAAAGGGAGTGTGAACAACCTCTCGTGATGTTACGGACTGAACTCAGTCACCCAAACATAGGTGGCCAGAACCCCTTAATTCACTCTTGGGGCCTGGGAGGGTTTCCAAGACATCCCGATGGGCTGGCTGAGATGGCAAAAGTTTCATGGGACATCCATGGCTTTCTGGACTGGCAGATGGGACCTGAGGGCATCGCAAATGGCACTAGACGCCTACCTCTGGACATCTGGATCACAGCCTGGGATCATCAAATACCTACTTTTGGTCTGAAAATGTTCTCTTGACTGCCCCAGCTCCTGGTTCAGACACAGGCAGGATGTTTTGGGAAACTACAACCGGCTTCACCTTCAGGTGCTCAAAACCAGACAGCAGAAAGAGCAAAAAGACTCTTTGAAAAGCAAGTCCTCTTCAGACATCCCCAAGTGGGCATGTGCCGAGCCCATGCCACCTCCAGCTCACCTTGGCCTTGCTTGGAGCTACACGGCCCACAGACCTGGAGCGAAGCCGCAGAGATGAGCACATCTCATCCCATTTTGCCAGGCATCGTGGTTTGCATTTTAACTCGGTGCTTTGCTCCTCTGGCCTCCTGGAAAACAGCCTCCAGTTGTACCCTATCTTTCACACCGCATCCTTGAATAATCCCTCTTGTCTCCATTTTTCCCTTTCTTTTAAAGGAAAAAAAAAACCCAGTGTTTATGTATCGTCTTGGCAGACTGTGGCTCCCAGCCTCAGACCTCAGCAGGACAAGTCGATTATAGATTTCAGACCCGTATTTCCCTGGACGCCTGTGCCTGTGACTCACCTGGGACGCCTCTTGCCCTTTTGCTGCTCTGAATACAAATGCCAGAAGTGTCCTGGGTACTGCAGGAGCCTGTGCCCAGTTCTTAGCTGGAGCATGGCTTTCCCTGGGTGCCTGCAAGAGGCAAGGAGTCCCTCTCTTCCCAGTCCAACAACTGTCCCCTTCTCTCTGCTCTTTCCCAGGCTTTTTAGTGCAATCCTTGGCTGCCTGAGCAAGGATGAACCGCTGCCAACTCTGTGGACCGATGCCTAGTTTCAGGCGGTTGGAAGAGACATGAACGGGGGCTTTGCCCTTCTTACCCGTGCGCAATTAAATACCCAGTGTTGGCTGATGTCAGTGCTGCATGGCATGAACCACGGTGGCCAGAAGCTGCTGCGTTCCCGGTAAGGGCTCTCACATAGCCAGGGTGGGAGAAGGGACGTGATCTGGGTCACAGCATCCCGCGGATGAGCCATCTGGATTCCTGAGCTGGACACGGGAAGAGGCTGGATCCAGCTCTGCCTGTGGCTGTGGTCCTGGGACACAGTCTCCAAAGCTGGATGCAAGGCAGCGGGTGGCCCGTCTGGCGCAAATAGAGAGAGAAATGGGGCAGCCCTCAGCTAGAAAGAAGAAAACAAGGATTTTATTAGAGCAGCTCCATCCTTTCATCCTTCCCAGCAGCTGTGGGGACATGGTGGTCCCAAAGGTCAAACCACGGCCAAGGACTGGCTGATCCTGGAAGAGATGATGCTTGCTGGCTCCAGGACTGGAGATGCTGGTGTCCAGAGGATATCTCCTGTGACATTGGTTTCTCCCGTGCTTCGCCCCAAGGTCTTGCTCCCAACAGTTGCCCACACCACGTGAAGCTCCAGAGACCTAGAGATCCTATGCCCTCTGGCAGCCCGGGCATGCTCAGCTCTCAGGAAAAAGAGTCCTTTTAGGAAAATCCAAAAGGGAGCCTGAGCAATGGTCCCAGAGTGGTGGTCCCCGCTCCAGCTTTGGGGAAGGGATGATTTCAGCTCAGCCCCTGGGCTGGCTGCCTCCCCCGGGGGCTTCACTGGGCACCCGTGGGGAAGGAGAAGAGAACTTCTGCCCTGTGAAACCACCACCTGGGCTGTCCTCCTTCACGAGGGCTCTCCAGGGTCCATGGCACTCCCTCTCCTCCTGGGATTTCCCTCTTCTCTGCAGAACACCCAGCGCTCGGATGCTCCCATGAGCGGAAGGCTTCATCTCCCCATCACCAGGGCCCTTCCTAGCCCTGGCAGCACCCATCCCATGTGCTTTCCTCGGGAAGGTCCTTTATAAAGGTGATCCAGGGCTGGATCCAGCCCTGGAGGAGTGAGAGCAGGGAAGGGACCTGAAATCCCAAGTTGTTGTGACAACAGACAAAACAATTTGAGAAATAGGATTAAAATTCTCAGCTCCGCAAACAGCACAATGCATTTCACTGCTGGGTTTTAGGGGAAGAGGCTGCAGCCTCCTCCTCCGCACTGCCCCAGCGATGGTGAGTCAGAGCGGGCTTCGCTCTTACCGCTGCTCTCCCCGGTATCTCCTGGGGGTATATCCAGTGGTGGGATCTCTGCTTCCCCAGAGATAACCGGGATGAGCTTGGCTGTAAGGAGCAACCAGTGTCATCCCATTTTTATGGCACTGCCCCGTATGCCAACCCTCCTTCATTTCTCTTCTATCCTGTCCCCTCGTTGCCCTCCGCCTCAGAAGGGAGCAGTAGTATGAGCGGGATGATGCTCTTCTTCCACACTGTGGTCAGGGAGCAGCTAGAGCTCAGCACTTGGCTCATCGGTGGTAGGAGTTTGTAGGGTCTCAGGACAGCAAAGGAGGGCTCCCCACGTCTTTCCAGCCGCTGGTGACCAGCAAATGCCACCCTGGGTTGCAGGAAGGGTCCCGTGTGCCCTCACTGTCCTTCTCCTTAGCAAAACAACGTCTCCAGCTCATTTGAGCCAACCTTCCTCCACGTGCTTCCCCGCACTCTCGTTAGGCTGGGTCCATCCCTGAATATCCCACAGGAGTCCCAGTCAGAGCCAGCACTACGGGCGCTGCCGGGGTCCGGCATGGCACGGCCGTTCACCACTTAATATCCTTCTCATATGTAACCCAGGACTTTTCCCAAAGCGCAGAGGTCTCTCCCAAAGCGCCGGGTCGGTGACAGCAGTGACTCCTTGGCCGAGCCGGGCCCCTGGCAGGTGCCGAAAGCCCGTGCACTGTGCGCTTGGCAGGGGAACGGGGGGTTGGCAGCAGCTCACAGCTCGGCTCGACCTCAGTCAGCCAAACAACCCTGTTGTTGTTATTGCAGCTTGCTGTGCTTTACGTAAGCCTGGCACGGCCCTGGAGAAACCTTCCTGGCGTGGGGAGGCAGTGGGGAAGCAGAGGGACTTGCGGGCAAGAGGGCAGACCCCAGGACACCCCAAGGTTGCTGTACCTCGCTGAATCCCACCCGTTTTGGGGTACTGCTGCTATGTTAGAGGTCCTGGGGAGGGACAAGATGGTGCTCTGGAGTGCACGTGCAGCCCTTGTGCGATGCTGGGAGCACAGGGCTGAGGGGGGCACAGCAGCTGCCCCCACCCGGAGCAGGCATCAGGGATGGCAGCCCCCCTGGAGCCAAGCTCTGGGGGAACACCTACAGCAGGGTGTAACCATGGCCAAACCCGGGCAATGCCTCCTGCTCACCCACCTGGGACGTGCCCAGCTCCATCCACCCCGGGGCAGGGCAGGGCACCCCCCAGGGCAGCTTGCACAGGCTGGTGCAGTTGGCAGGGCAGCTTCGGACGAGCGCTCGGGGCTGGGAGACAGGACATGGCACCACTTATTTCGTGAGGAGAAACGATGCCGTTCTGGCTCTGCTTGTGGGGCACTGCACGGGGGTGTCCGGACCCTGTGCCCACATGAGCTGCATGCACAGGGACCACGGTGCAGGCACGTGGGGTATGCACGGCCAGGGGCAGCTGCACGCTGACCACCAGCCTCTCCCAGATCCTGGCGGTGGGAAACAAGAAACATCCCTGAGGGACACTGGTCTGCAAGAGGTAACCCAAGCTGCATCAATCCTCCTGCGTCTTTTTCTGGCTGTGCATGTGGCACGGCGAGATACTGGGCTTGGGCTTTCGGCCTGAAGAATCCAGATAGGGTGTTTTGGCCCTGAAAACCGCAGTGCTGTGTTTTGGGCTGGGAAGCTTGCTTCCACGCAGCCTGAGAAGCCGCGAAGGCGAAAACAAGCCACCCCTACGCCAGGGTTATCAGCCGCTTGCAAAGCTCTCCCTTGTGCGTGTTTCTGAGTGCAGGGCTCTTGCCTTTGTGTGTCATTTAAAATCAGAACAAATGGTGGGTTTTTGTTGTTTTGACTGCATTGCTCTATATTTACATTGCTTTTAGTTTATTAGCATTCTTGGTTCTGTCTTTTTGTGACAGCAAAAGTATGTACTTCAAATGAATCACAACATGCGTTTGGGAAAGTTTTCTGGTGGCTTCCAGTTTTCCGTCGGTTTGATCTCGTGTCTCAGCCCGTCAGAGTGTGTGCTCTTAAAAAAGCACTCACGAAAGAGAATTCCTCCGCTCGCCGGCCCTGCCAGAGCACGGAACGTGAAAAAGCTTCAGATCAGCTCTGACGAGCCCTCCCTCGCCCCATTTTAAGCTGAATAACTTAGGTTTGCTTGATCTACTTAAATAATGATAGTCTTGTCATTTCTGTAGCCGGCTAAATGTTTTACATCTATTTGAAGCCCAGCAACTTGTCTCCCTCCATCGTCTAGAGCAAGAAATCAGCATCTCGGAGGGTGGTTCATCTCACCCTGGTTTAAACACTGTGCAGAGGATGTGCTGAATCACCGAGCTCCTTCTGACGGACGTGGGTTTGGGAGCTCTCCAAGAAGGCAATAACCTCCTGGAGAAGGGAAGATCTAAGCAGCTGCAAGCGGGGTCCGCTCTTCCCGGCACTGCCGGATCCAGAAGACAACATCTTTCCAGAGCCTCCTTGTTCCTGCAGGACCTGGGCTGGGAAGGTCCACGGTGCCCAGAGGGCTGCGGTCAGCAAAGCAGCTCCACGATTTACCAGCAGGGCTCATAAATGAATGCTGAAACGTGCAAGCTTGTGCCAGGAAAAAGTTTTGCCCGTCAAACTATTAAAAAAAAGTGTATTACATCCCCGTACTCCTCACTCATGTGGTCACCTTACCCCGGGGTGGGATCGAGCGGCCTTGACAAGACCCTCTGCCCATAAAAGCATCGCTGCAGAAGCCAGACCAGCAGTGCTGGGCTGGAGCAGGGGTCCGTGACATGGATTTGCCCCGTAACACCCTGCAAGCAGAGCTCTGCATTTCATCCAGGCCAGCTCTGCTCTTTCTTCCCTGGCAAACAGCTTGGGGAGGGCTCGAATCCCACCCGCTTTGGCACAGGACCTACCCAGGAGCGGGCAGGGATGGGGTCTGGCAGCATCCTGCGAAGAAATTCCTAGCAGGGACCCAGGGCTCTTTCTCAGGAGAAAATTTGCTGTGTGGGAATGTGGAGGATTTGAGGTCTGTCCTGATAGACCTGCTGCTCATTCCCATCCCTCTTCCCTCCATGCTTTCACCCGTACTAGAGGAGGTCAACGCTTCTCTGCCGATGGTCTCCAGCTTCCCAGAGGTCCCAAGGCAGAGCCTGTTTGCATGGCAGGGTATTACCTGCATTTCACAGGAGTGGGAGCAGGACTGGCCTCCCTGGCTCCTGTTCCTGCCACGCCACTGGGAACCAGCTAATTACCAGTGTGAGACCCTGAGAAGGACCTAAACAAAACCCTGGGTCTGAAGAACATCTGGGATGAAACCACTTTCCTAAGATTTCCACGGTGACATGGGTATTTCGGTGTGTGCTTTGGGAGATCCGTAAACTCCTGATGGTGGAAGTATCCAGACAGGGGTTGGGTTGTTCTGCTGTGGATGAATATTTGATCCCACCCAGTGCTGCTGTCAGGAAGCTTTTCCTTTCCTGATACCTCTAGATGTCCATCATTAGGCTTCAGGGTTAACAGGTTCCCTCTTCAGGCGAGGCAGCCGCGGGCACCGCCAGAGCGGAGGAGTCTGAGTCTCTTCTTGGCAGATGAGGGTGGCTGGTTTGCGGGAGCAGCACGCCTGGCAGTTTGGGGTCTGTTGTCGAAACTTTGCTGCTTCCCCAAGGTAGCTGCTGGTTTGAGCCGTGTGTTATTCCCAGTGCTTGGAAAGAAGAAATCCAGGCCCCAAACTACCCGGAGTGATGCTTCCCGCTGCTGGTGCCGAGATCTGCTGGCCATGGCCCAAGGGCTGGCAAGCTCTGCCGGCCTCCAGCCCTCCAGGCAGAGATCTCTGAGTTCGGCCGGGGCTCCCCGAAACCACCGTGCGCTGGGTGCTCGGGTGCTGCTGCTCGCCAGGGCTTGGGGAGAAGCTGGGCTGAATGGGAAAAGCAAGGGGAAAAAAAACCCTAGTACCCCCAGAAATGAAAAAACAACCCTGCTCCTCTCGCTGCGCCCGGGATCAGACCTCTGTGTTCCTGACGGGTGAATAACTTACAGCAAGACAATGTATTTATAGCATCTAGCTCAT
>VYZV01030268.1:0-14020 GCA_013401275.1 Pandion haliaetus
ATTGCATGTCATAATTATTCTGGAAAATGGCATTGAGGTGAGTAAACGTTGTGTTAAGTATCAGTAAAACTGTTCACACTACCAGGCAAATTTATTCTCAATGTCATGTACCTGGTGCATTTTTTCTTGTTTCTGTGCACATTTTCTCTACTTAAATGCAATGGGTGAGTATTGCTGTTACCTAGATCAGAAGGGTCATAATTGCAGAAACCTGGCTTGTGAGTTTTTGATTTACTGATGAGCATTTCATGTGTTTCTAAGGTTTGTTCTCTAAAGAAAGATGTTTCTGCAGTTAACTATGGGAAACAAGGAGCCCTGCTACGTTATAGTGATAGATTTTGTTTGTTTTATTTTAGAGATAGAGGGCATTCAAGGCAAGTTCCAGTACAAGATTTAGGTACTAAAATAAAATAAGTTTGGGCTGCTGAGGGGAAATTGTAATTGCAAAGTCCTGACTCACCTTCTGAGCTGGAGACACCTAATCTCTATAAACTCTTCAACATTTGATGTTAAATCTCTTCAGGTACCTATTAAGTCACTGCACGTGCCCAGAACTGTCCTATACTTGGCAGGCTTAAGCAGCTCAGCACTTAGATCATGTCTGAGCTCAGTCTAGATTGAGAAACTAGGAGGAGTGAAGTCTGAATCACCCCAAAAGCTCAATCCAGTAAACACTCCCAGAGGCCATAGAACATGGCAGGATCACTCTCTTTACACACTACAAATCTAAAGTAGGTCAGTTTTAGACCACAGACAGAGAAGAGATGAGAAGCCTTTCCCAGGTTTCCCAAGCAGCATGTTGCTTACTGGCATAGCACTCAGTGCACCCATGGAGCAGGCTGGACTCCCAGATGCAGTCCCATCCTTTTCCTGAAAACCTTGATCTGCATCTTCCACCTTCAAAGCTCATGTCCTAGTCACCAGACAGTCGTCTCTTGAAGTGTGGGAAGACAATCTGCATGTCTCTGTTGAAGATGTCCCCAGGCAGATAAGAGTGCAGGATATACTGGACCAGAGAGGAAGCACAGGGTGAATTTGACTTTGTAGTCTGCTAAGTAGACTACCTTGGAAGAGCTTGAATCTGGCTCATGCTTCCAGGACTCGTTTTGTATTTAATATGAAATGTTTCTTGCATTAAATCTTACATTATTTTTTTGGTGTTACCTAGGACTTCTAACACTTCAAGATCACATGGTAGACTCCTTCCTTTTGTGGCTCTAGTGCAGTCAGTAATGCTATATCCTGAAATAATTTTGCAGTTGCTCATAAGCCATGAAACATAAACTAGAACTTAGCTAACATTATAGATTTCCTAGGCATCTGACCCAGCATGTTATCTGGTGCCAAAGGACATCCATTTACTACATGTTCATTTTGGTGAGCTGAGAATCTGGCCCTTCAGATAGACAACTCCCATTTGATTAAAATCCAATTAAATTAAATAGTCAACAAAGAAGTTCTTCAGTTTTTCAGACCCTCTACATAAATATCTACACATGAACATATGGGTTCAACTGCAGACAAAACATATAAATAAGCAGGTAAAAATACATAAATTAATAGTCTTAGCACTCAGCTATAGGCTAACTGATCTATAATTCACTGGAGCTTAATTACAGCATACACTAATTATGTGCTTAGCTCTAAAGCCTTTAATAAAGAAAAGCACTTCTTTAAATATATCTAATTAGGTAAAGTATCTGTTCTGGTTTAGCCACATTTGGCACCAAAATGAAAAATACAGAGAAAAATAGCTTTCTCTTCATGTATCCCTGAACTAGGTAGTCCATTGTCCTCCTGAGCTTCCAGTACAAATGAAAGCAGTGTGATAACTAGATCAAGTTGCACTCACAAGTTAAGGGCCTTGGAAACCTATATGCATGTAAATATGTATATATCTGACAATAGCCACAGAACTTTGACTACCTCTTTGTATCCCCAGTCCCTACAACTGTTCTGAAGCCACAGAAATAAATTCCTTAGGACTGATATATTGGTTTTTTTTTTTCTCAAGGAAAGAAAAGGTATTCCTTCCAAACAGTAAGTACAATCATCTGCCTGTCTGGAAAGCCTCTATTGCTTTCAGACAGTCATAAAGAGCAGTCTGAGGTGTCCTAGAAATGGAAATGACGTATTAAAACAATTCAGATATATTCCTGACAAAAGGTGTTTAACTACCACTACATATAGTGCTGCATTGTCTCTTTTAGATTTTTTTTTTTTAAGGTAAGACCTATACAAACCATTGCAAACCCAGCTATATATGTATTAGAGTTTTCATGTTTTCCCCTGTAAGCAACTCAGAATGAGAACTGTCACCTTCATAAGGTGACTTAAATTCTGGTCCTTTTGGATTTATTTGAACATCTTTGCTCATCTTTCATATCCAGGTGAGCCCTGCTCATTCTTCTACTACATCAGGGGAAGCTACTTCTTTAGGCAAAACAGTGCCATTAACAGCCACAAGCAACCAAACTGTGAATGATAATCTTGAATTTCCTTTCCTTTCTTTGTCTTTATGGGCTTTCCACCTAGCTCTTCACTGTGAGTTTTGTTCCTTCCCTGTTTTCTCAGCTCAGACTCCAAGACTACTGCCATAAGTGGATCTTGTTGATAACTTGCTTGACACCTTGAAGCATTTGTTTTCAAGTTATCAGAAGCACATGTAATTAACTTACTTCTAATTCCAAGAACAAGAATGTATCTAACAACTATAAATGCTATTAGGTTTATAGGAGACAGATGGGAAATGGTGAAAAGATGGGGGAAATCACAGCAAGGTGGTGTCCAGTATTGCTGTGCAGCAAGGTGGTGTCCAGTATTGCTGTGATTATTTCCTTTACCTCTATCATTTGTACCCACCACTTTGCCTTATCTTTCAATTTGCCTAATAGAAAGCTTCTGGAATAGTTACACAGGAATACTTCTTTCCACCCCATTTCAACAGGACAGAGCAGAGAAGGGAGGGTATGCATTTAATCAGGTGTTCCTATAGCTTTATTACAAGAAGTAGCAATCTGAAAGGAGTTATTTATAAAACAAATGAACTCATGGGGTATTGCCACAGGTTATAACAGATACACACAAAAAAATATAGGGATTCAGAATAGGTCTGGAGAAGTTAGTGGAGCACAGGTGGATTTAACTTCTGACTTTGAAAGTGTCTGAACTGCTGATTTCAAAGAGCTGTGGGTAAGAACCACTCTGTACATGCTTATTTTTCTGTATTTTCCTTAAGGGTTCACCACTGGTCACTGTTCAGGACAAAACAGTGGTCAAGACAAGCTGATTCATTCTGGCAATTTCTTACAGTATAGCTTCTCCCTGATGAAAACTTGTTCTTGGTTAAAACTGACTTTATTTTGGAAAGTATCTTCCATAATGGACAGCTTTTTAGGAGAGTCCTTTATTATTGTGCTCTCAGCAGAGTTACAGTACGTGATTGTGTTCCCCTGAACAAATGATATGCACAAAATGTTAATCATAAAATTTTTAGACAGACTACTGATCCCAGCGAAGTTACAGGGAAAGTTTTTTTCTTTTTTATTGAAGTCAGAGCTTTCTCTTTGGTACATTATCACCCAAATTTTAGGTATAAATTAATCTTAGTAAAATATACAGTGTGACAGCTGTCTGATCATCGAGTCCAAAAAGGGAAACAAAGAAAATTCACAGTATTTTGGAAGTTATGTTCTATGGCTCTGTTACTTAGCAAATAACTCCAGTAAGTGCAGCTTTATGACAAGTACCCCATTTGTTTTTCCCATGCCATATGTCAACAGTGGAAGTAACTGAGAAAAATACCATCCCCTTGTTTGATTGACATTCATTTTAAACTCCCTGTCAAAACTGCATAATTATTTAAGTAGCATAAATGTGCGAGTCTCCAGATTTGAAAGTAATTGGGATCTAACAAGTTGTAGTGTTTGTCTACTTGATGGTAAGAGAGTTTATAAAAGAATCAGAGAATAAAATAAGGGTAAGGGAAAAGCTTGCTAACCTGCCAATACTTTGCCTTTACATTCCTGTAGGTGATACTGGGAAGGACACTACAAGAATAAATTGCCAAATATTTTCCCATCTTTTCTAAAGATTTGCTAAATTTTAATTATCTGGCCTTGTATTTTTGCAAGATTTTTTCAGCAACAGCAGGTAGCTACTTCTCCAGAAAAAACTGAGGAGAAAAGAAAATGTTGTTATGACAATGGTAAAAAAAATAGTCATGTACCTGAGAAGTCTTGCATCGTTTATGATCCTGTATTTTTGTGGTCATCCTGGAAGCTGATTGACCTGTGCTATGAAGGAGATGTGGCCAAACCTTTACGTGAAATGAAGGTCCTCTGAAAAATCTCTGGTATATGTTCAGAAGGTATATCTTAGTTTAATAACCAAAAGTCTGTTATTTGGAAAAACAGTATTGGGCCATTATCAGTATTGGACAGTCTTTGCTGCAACATCAGTGAGCAAGGGAATATAAGTAAACTGCACAAATGACTTTAATGTCATCTTTTCTTAAAGTCTACGAATTTGGTCTTAAACCATTAACATTTTCTATTTTTATATGTAATTTTAAAGCTTTTCGTTTTCTTTCCCTGTAGCTTTCAAATAATGATAACACTTAGGATTCAAGGTTAGGATGCCATGGAGTTACCTTTTGGTTATAAAAAAAATATTAATAGTGGTGCTCTCTTTAGGAGATAATTTGTGCAGAAATGTAGCATTTCAACAACTACACCACTGCGTTTGCTTGGAGAAGCTTACTGTACCCAACGAGACCACAAAAGGGAAAAACTATAAATTGTAGGTATATACAAAATTGCAGAAGTGTTAAAATTGCTTTAGAAAACATGTTGTTCTGAAATAAGGCTCATGTCTGTACAGTGCTGAAGAACAGAAATGTGTGTAGATAGTCTGGAGATTTGTGGGTACACAGGCAAGGGGTGCTTCATAGCTTTCAGCATCTAGGGATGTAATTTTATAAACATTTTGTACAGGAACAAAACTGGTTTATATGCCTGCTTCTGGCTAGTCATTGTGACCTGCAGTGCAGCATGCATCTATGCAACTGTTCAATGGGGTAGTAATACTATAAACCAGATCATTTAACTAAGGAAGAATAGCAAGTACATCTTAAAAACACCCTTTTAGTCCGAGATAAATTATTTCATTTGATGAGGTAGCATAAATAACTTCAGGATGCCTAAATTTGGGGAAGTTCAAGTTATATAAAATGTAAATTTTAATGTAAAACTTTTGATTAAGGCACTAAATAAGACTGAATAAAATTTAGATTTTTGCTTTATGCTGTTTCTCAACTGCAGAGTGACTTCAGCTGCGGTGATCTCTCTTGCCTGAAACAAAACTTCACTTATTCTCTGTTCTGATTATTTACGACTAGTAATTTCCATTTATCATTACTTCAGAGTTATCAGATCTGAACAATTTTCTACACCATTATTTCTACAAAATATTTCCTGCGCGTGGATTGGAGAGCAATTTAAATTGATAGTTTGAGGATTGTTTTGTACTTACAGAGATAAGGAATCCAATAATGATATCTTCTAAACCCTTTTTCATTCTATAGTTTCCAATCTATGTGTCAATGTACACCAGACTTGAAAGCTCTGAAGTAGCTCATGTAGAAATCTGCAGTCTATGACTTGTTCATTAGCAATTTTTTTTCACCTCTTTTGTGACACAGTTAGTTGTAAGGAAAAGAGAACCATCTTCTGCTCTAATTATGCCTCTAAATGAAATTTTAAAGAGCTAAGACAAAGAGGAAAATTATATGTTGATACATCATTCCCAAATCTGAAGAAAAAGCAACTCTTAATGGTCTTTGGTGATGACAAAGCCACCTTGCAAACATAAATGCTGTCCTATCTACTGGCAGGACTGAGTAAGACTAAGAGCTAGTTAGAAACTTCTGAAACAGCCATTTGTAGCTTTTAGGTTGCAGCTCAAGTGTTCTTCCTTCAGACTCTGCTTTGCAAAAATGTCTTTAATGGAACAGGACACTCTCTCTCGGAGGCAAGCTGTGAGCAGGCGTTTAGTGCTGCGCCCAGCAAGACCCGGGGAGAAGGCACTCAGCAAGGAGACAGGTGCCTAACCTTTCTTTCCTGTCATCCCAGTTTAAGAACTGCTCAAGCATTCCTTAGGAAGTTAATTTCAGAGAGAAGCCGATTCAGGGTCAAATGACTCCCATATAGTCAATCCCCCTCTTCCCTTGGTGGGTCAGTAGAGTCACTGAGAATGTATAAGGCAAAAGCATTCCAGTTTCTTCTCTTCAATAAGATAACCTCCCCCCTCATTCCATGGTTAGATCTGAAGTATTTGAACAGGTTTTGAAGCTGATAAGGGTTTAGACTTCGGTGTTTGAGATCACATCACTGGAATTAAGCTATCTTGTTTACTTTTTTCTCTGATCTGGTCCAGCTATAGATCTGGACATTAAATAAGGTGCTAACTATTTTGATTTCTGGGTTTCTTTAATATTAAGACAAATGATTTTTTTCCAGGGATCTGTATCAAGATGCTAGATGATTGACTAACCACTTAGTAAAATATTAGAAAGTATGCAGAAGTCACCTACTAGTGGCTAGGGTGCCACAAGGGCATCTGGATGTTTTGGAGGCTTTTTTGCTTGGTAGATTTTTTTCCCATAAAGATCTAATATAATATTTAATATTTCATTTTTATTTCCCTTCTAAAAATGGGTATGAATAAGAACAATTTATCTGAAAAATTCAGTTTACCTCAATGAGGAAGTCTACTATTTTTTGCTTGGAGAATGGAAAAACAATATTCCTCTTTTTATTTATTTTTTCTTTCTCTTTATTCTCCCTAAATGAACATTCCAAGTGAATCTACTTTTCATCAACACCTTTTTCTGTCACAAGGTTTTTCCATAGTCTGAAGGAATCTAATCTTCACAGACAATTGGATGGGGTCATAATTTGATCTGTACTATTTAATATGTTGTTTTTCATAGTTGTCACTCAAAGATGTGCATTGTCTCTCCCACTGTAAAGCTGTCTCCTTTTTAATGATAGGACACTAACTTTTTGTCAGTGATTAAGGTACTCAAATTCCAACTGGTCTGATTTTCAAGTCATAATCCAGACTCTTGTGAACATCAACAAAAAGTTTTGAGTTAAGCACTTCAAGATTTGGCATGACATACACACATTTGCATGTCTGTCAATGTCTACTCAGTATACTTATTTATTTAATCATTTGTAGAACTTTAGAATTGGGTAACTACAATTGGACAGACAACCTTACTTTGAGATCAATTACTTTTATATAGAGTCCAGAAGTGCATTTTCCTTTTTTCACGTGATAAATAACTGACTGTAACAGGAAATAAACAACTTAAGTCTCCCTTGATATCAAATATAATTCAAAAAGTTAAGTGGTCAAAGGTATGCCCTTTCAAAAAAAGAAGTATTATATTTAAAGAGAGGCAAAAAGGTCAATTGCTTTTATTGACTATTTTAAGTATTCTTATTCAGATGTTTACTTGATAGGAAGAATGGCTCAGCGGAACAGTTAAAAGCAATTTCTAGCAGGCAGAGATAAAGAGAGAGCTTGTAAAGGCCAAAGTCCAGAAAGACTCTTGAACGTAACTGTGTTTGGCTACTGACAGAAATACTACGGTGGTCAAACATATAAGCTTAGATCACCCATGAATCACAGCAAGCAAGGAAAATATTAAGACAAAAAGGGCGAAAAGAAAATACAGAATGCTGTATTTGTATGAATAATTTGTTGCACGTATACATGGTGTTATACAAAATAAACCAGAATGTACTGTGGCACTCAGATCTGGCTTCATGACAACAGGTATTTCAGCAGCTGCAGTAGATCCCTCACTGGCACTGTTTTTCAAAGTGTTAATAGCCTCAGCTGGAATTCTGCTTTTCTGCTGGGAAGTGTCCTTCTTATCCTTTGAGATTCATAGGAAACAATACTGGTTTAGTGGCATCAGGAATATCTAGCTATTCCCTTAAAAGATAATTATGAGAAAGCCTCTGACAGGGGACAAAGCTTCCTGCTACACCTTCCTGGCTAGAAGTAACTTCTCAAGGCAAATATTTTCCTCCCTTTTTACGTACTTCAGACTTTTTGCTTTATACAATCTCAAAATGCTCTGAAAAATTGCTTACATTGGCATTCAAGTGTGCCTTCCAAAAAATAAGTCTGAAGTGACAGGACAATGTAAACCAATGGATCAAGTATATTGTCAGAAAATTCTTGTCCTGTTGTCCAATTCACTGTATGAAAGTCCAGCAAAATATTGGATATTTTATGGAGCAGGGATCATCTCTACGCATCATTGAGTATTAAAAAGTCTTGCTCTATTATCTGCTAAACAAACACATTAGCAGCAACATATCCAGGAGGAAGGGTACAATTGATATAATAATTGGTTTTGCTTAATCATCACAGAATAATTTTCCATACACTTCCTTCCACCTGCAAAGAAATAAAGGTACTTTAGTAATCAACAAATTCACTGCTGGTTTTCCCCCATAAATTTCTGAAGTTTAAATTTAAAGTCAAATGTGGCAGGACCCTAAACAACACTAAAATAGTTAATTGATCTGGAAACAAAAGGATCGTAAGCTGAATGTAGATCCATCTAGCTGCTGTAAAACTGTTCACACAGACTGGAACTGAACTAAATTCAGGATCTTCCATTCGCTTTAGTGAACCTTCAGGTTCCCAACACCTCTGAAAAGTCAGCTATTTATGCAATGCTTATCATCAACTATAGTAGACTTCCATATGGTATCCTTCTGAAAAATTTCCTTAATTGTTTGTAACAGTAATGAAATAGTAATCTGAAAATGAAATTACATCTGCAGCTGGAGGAATATTTCAGTTAAAACGATTAGCCTTTTCCTGTTCATGAATGGTTGGAACACCATGGATTTCTGCATCTGTGTCTAATTCAGGAACACTTGCCACACCGTTACGCCAACAAATTCCATCTTAGGGATGGAAGAGTTAGTCACAGCTGTCATGTATGTTGTGCTAGCTTCCTAACAATTATAGTCTGGGGCAGGGAATGGGTGCGTAGGGACAAGAACAGAATAAGTTTCTTCCTGGTGAGAATTCGTGGGACAATCATTTGTAGAAAAAGAATATAACTTTGCATTTACTAAAATATTCACAGATAAATAAATAAATAAATTAAAGCCACCATCTGAAACATATTTAGTCTGAAAATTCTAAATATCGCTTATGCGTATGGAAAGAGAACAATAATGCAAAGACATGATTAAAATCATTGGTGTGCAATGCAACATGTACAGGATACTTGTTTATTCATCTGTTCCCTGCAGATGTGACAGCTGAGGCACTGTTTTCACTCAGCTGGGAAAAGAATAGTTTTCAAATCCTTCTAGGAATAAGAAATTGTGTCCAAAGAGAGTTTATTCTATGTAAAACAATGAAGCCTATGTAACTATCATGGTTTAACCCCAGTCAGCAACTAAGCACCGCGCAGCCGCTCACCCACTCCCCCCCACACACACCCTGTCGGATGGGGGTGAAAATCGGGGAAAGGACTAAAACTCGTGGGTTGAGGTAAGAACGGTTTAATAGAACAGAAAAGAGGAAACTAATAATGATAATAATACCACTAATGAAACGACAACAGTAATAATAAAAGGATTGGAATATACAAGTGATGCACAACGCAATTGCTCACCACCTGCTGACCGACGCACCCGTTAGTCCCCGAGCGGCGATGCGCCTGCACCAGTTCCTCAAACGTCATGTGGTATGGAATACTCCGTTGGCCACTTTGGGTCAGCTGCCCTGACTGTGTTCCCTCCCAGCTTCTTGTGCCCCTGCAGCTTTCTTGCTGGCTGGGCATCAGAGGCCGAAAAGCCTTGACTTTAGACTAAACACTACTGAGCAACAACTGAAAACACCAGTGTGTTATCAACATTCTTCTCATACCTAGCTCAAAAACATAGCACTGTACCAGCTACTAGGAAGACAATTAACTCTATCCCAGCTGAAACCAGTACAGTAACCTAAAAACTTTAGGATGATTCCACCAAAGAGTAACTGTGGTTCTATCCCTTGCTACTCAACATTAACTATTCTAGAGACTCTGACCTAATTTATGCAGATTAATAGCATTGAGAATAAACAGGACCGATTTCATGTTTTGCTTGGATTCCTTATTTGACTTCAAGCACTTTATGTAGCATCTCTCAGGCACCCAAAAGTTCCATAATTTCCAAAACCTGTGTTGAGTAAAACTACATGACTCAACCTCTTAGAAATCTTTAAGTAGCAACTTTGATCCACATCAAGGAGTAGTTTCTCCTTCAGACAGACATGCTGGTATTTAAATTAATCACCATAGCTGCTGGAAATAATTCTTGGTGCTGCCTAAGGACACCTGAACTCTCATTTATCAGGAGAATATCAGTAAGGACAGAGAGGATTTCAGACTCTCCAATTCAATCTATCCATTCTGAATATGCTGGTTTTTAGAACAGGTTCTGAAATGCAGTTCTTTCCCCATTCAGAACATCCCACCAGCCACCCATTCCCATACATCTCTCCTTCCTTTCCCTCCTACCTTGTTACAGGAAAAAAGGAAAGTAATATATAATGGAATGACTTTACAAGTAATGATTGAATATAAAAACCCTTATACACCTGATAGCTGATAGTTAAGGCACTATCCAGAAGGGTGGAGATGTAGGACTGGGTTCTTTAACCAAGAAAAGGGTTATGAATCTATGCCCTCCTCACTTCTTCAGAGCTGTTTAAACACTGGTGTTCTCACTTAGAAGAGACAGTCTTGTTTACAACAGCAAATATAGGTAACTCACTCCAAAAGCTCTTCAACTGATTGTGGTTATGAATCCAGAGAGGAGCGAGGTGCCGAGTGCTGTAGGCATTCATTATTCACTAGGGGAAGAAGCTCCTTGTTCAATAAGCTGGTTGGTGTGGAATCCACTCTTGAAGCTCAAACTATTAATCACGGTATGGAGATCCTGTGTCCTCACATGGAGTTCTGTACACTGCTCTGTACAGTGAAGCCATCTGCATACTATAGTGGCAGCCCCGCAGTACCTACATCTTGGTGTGACTGTAACTCCTAGTCTTGCTGGCTTACTCTTGTTCCACCTAAACTGTGCCTTTTCCTCTGAAGAGATGTCTTTTCTCTCAGTTCTCTCTCTCTGCTGACTATAGAGGGAGCCAAAAGTGGCAAAACTTTCAAATGAGTTGCATCAGTTGGATACCAGAAGTTTGGTTGGATGAAACCTGGCCACCATGGTTTGTTTCTCAATTTGTACACGGGGGATGACATAGCACTGTGTAGGGGGTGGCTATGAGGGCTTCAAGTAGGCCTGGAACAGGGTTCATGTAAGTATGTGAGATAAAACTATCCTGTTATGTGCTTTGTGAAATGAATATAATCCATGCCAATAAGAGACTTAATTTATACTTTAAATCAAGCACAGATTCAGTTTTGGCTTTAATAAGATTTTATAAAGAGAAAAAACAGTCAGTTGGAAATGTTAGTGGAAAGAGATCATCTTTAGAGCTGGCAGAAGAATAGTTCTACTTTGCCAGGACAACATCACAAACCCGACAAACCCTGTATTGCTCACCTGGACTCTGAATCAGAACAACTTCTGTTGACCCATGGCTTTCAAAATGTTTGCAGGAAAAGACAAAGGACAGCCTGCAGGCAATCACATTTTGAAACACTAAGAAAAAGACATCTAAGTAGGCCTGTTTTGCCCCAGGAGGAGCTGGTCCGTTATGCTCCAAGAAAGGCACTTAGACTCTTTAACGTATCCCCTAAAAGGCTATTCATTAGAGTTAACACTGGAAGAGAATAGCATAGAAAATCTCATGTCCCCTTAGAAGGTGGGAGGCCTGAGTGGTATAGCATCAAACAGGACTGTGACCCACATTCAGCAGACCCTGTCCATAGCAGAAATTCTCCCATTTTGATCTTTCAAGCGTAGGATTTTCCTATGAGGAAACAAGTGAAAATATGAACTGGCTACTAAAAACAGCACATTAACTGAACTCTGAGGAGTATTTGTTTTCTCAATGATAATACTTTTTCAGTGATAATGCTGAAATACATTTGTTGGCAGTAGATCTAAGATTCTGAATAAATATCTAGCTGTGTCTAGTTTTTCTCCTACTCATTTGTATCAGGGGTCTTCTGCAGTTTTTTGGTGCATAGCTCCTGAATTAACATTTATTCTGCAAAAGCATAATTTTCCATGGATTTTTCAGAGTTATATTTCAGTAAAGTAGAAAGAACTCATGGAAAACATGTATCATATTGGTCTTTCAAGTGGAATGACATTTATTTTGCTTCTAACCTGTGCTGTGAGTTCACTTCATGAGAGCTATGCCTATTTTTCTCTCTTTTAACCCCAAGCCACTCAGAAAGAAAGGTGGAAGAGATTTTTGATCTACAAAGAACAAAGTTAACACCCTAATGTAGGTATCTCCCTTTTGACTGTGTCCCTTATCTATATAGTAAATTTACCACTTCTCTATTTGAATACTACTTCTTCCTCAAGTCTGCTATGCAATTTTGTGAATGAGCTCATATTTTCACTTTTCTGTATTTTTATCTTGTAATATATTTAATGACCTTGATTGGAACACATGTAAATATATAAAATTATCTTTCAGAAATAAAAGGAACAAACACAACATTTAAAATATAAGCCATAAAATCTAAAAGGCTAGACAACTGAAGTAAATCTATGTGCCATGGATCATCAGAGAACATAAAGGTGCGTGGAAAGAAACAGTAGCATGTCTGCCTATTTTCTTTAATTAATGTTAAATTGTTCTCTTTTATCTAAACATTCTCTGTATATTGTGGGCATAGGGTTTATTCTTATATAATGCTCACATAATGAGGTAAAGTTGTTCATTAATTAAAAGGCAATTACAGTGTAAACAAGTATAGCTATTTCTAGTTTAGAGGTGTAGGTGAGTGAAATAACAATTGCTGAGGAGTGAACAGTAAGCTGGGACCAGTACACTGATGTGTGAAACAAAAACTACTTTGACAGGCAGGTATTTTTATAGCTTTGTTGAACAACAGAATGTTTCTCTGAGCACCTTTATCTGGGGAAATTAACAAGATCAAATAAAATGCTTTCCTAATAGTAAACATCAGTTCTTTCTAAGAAGCATCGCAACTCCATCCACCACTTGTATGCAATATATTTTGCCATTTATGTTTTTCTCTTTAATAATATTACAAAGTCACCTGCAATGAGAAAATGTGTGTCTCTTACAATACCTGAAAGCAAATCAGGTGTTACAAACATTTTACCCATAACTAATCCTTAAATAATCATTAGTAAAGAAAATTGAATTATGGTCTTTGAAAATATATTCACTACAGATGTATGCTATATAAGTGGCAAAACTATAACTAAGAGCGGACTGAAAGATATAGATTTTATAATGCTTTAGTTCTCATTGCATATATCTTAATACAGAATGAAAATTATTTATAAGTGTCTGAATGTATTTTTAGGGTAATAATTGAAATGGAATTTATATGCTCCTCAGGAGAAAATGTTCTAAAGAAATGGGTATAAAATAACTATGACTACTCCTTCTTGGAGCTGACTGGCATTGGCTCTATCAGACATGGGAGAAGCTTCCAGCAACTTCTCACAGAAGCTACCCCTGTAGCCCCACTCGCCACTACCAAAACCTTGCCACACAAACGCAGTACAATCCAGAACCTTCTCTGTTTCCTACAGTGAAAAAGAAAAATTCCCACATCCTGAAGATTAGGAGGTGAGGTCAGATTCAGGATTTTAGAGAGCTAGTGAAGTTGGTGCTAAGGCACAGAATTCTCTTTTCAAAGAATTAATCTCAAATAAATTCAATATTTTGGTGCTTACAGAAAAAAGAAATAGAATATGGATTAGATTCCTTCTCCACGGGATTTCCTTGTGCTTCATTTGACAAGACACTCTGGAAAAAC
>VYZV01030268.1:14147-24921 GCA_013401275.1 Pandion haliaetus
ACATCAAATGCCACCTAAATTCTGAAAGCTTGCCCAGAATGACTAAGACTTGGTCGAGTGGAATCTCACTTCAGTAGCTACCTTTGTAACAAAACTCTCTCCACTCAAAATTCTTGGCTCTGACCTGGCATTGCAAGCAAATTTACATCAAGAGACTATTCACTGTCTGATATACTGAAAAAATCCGACTGCTACTTCAAAAGCAGAGTATGTACTTGCTTCTTAAGAGTAAAAATCTTGTTTGTCTGGTAGGGCCTATTCTTACTCCCACAGAAGTCACAAGCTAATTCATACTGATGTTAACACACATGCATTTGATTAATATTTGTAGAAATTTAACTATTAATAAAGCAAAGCAAGCCAACAGATGAAGCCATCTTACCCATTTGGTCAACAATGGGAATGAAAACAGCATGAAACCCATTTTCATACTTCTAATGCATTTTCATATTTTCAATGAAAGCTAATAGGAATGAAAATAACAATAACATCAATGGAATTTGTATTTCGAAACAAGCCAATGCCAACTTGTTACTGATTCCAAGTATCTGGTTATTCATGGTAGATAATTTTCAACCTCATACTGGTATTCTTCTGCAGTGCTGTTAAAGTTGAATTGCTTTGAGCCAAACACTATGTGAAAGGTCAGAATGGTTATATTTCCCGAAGAGAAAATGGTGAGGAGGGGCAATGGTGTCCCAAACTCACCCTCTTCAATGTTAGTTTTATTGTCCCCATAAAATGTCAATTAACTTTTATGCTTTTCCTCGGTTTCCTAAAATGTTCAGTCTCAGTGGAGAAACTATGGTGCTGAAGCATATTGATAAAAATCTAATTAGAGTGTTCCACTTTGATGGCTGAAAAGTCTCCTACATACTATAGCAAACACTTCCAAGCAACAGAGACCATATATGCTCACATATCTATTAGTATGGCCTATATGCAAACTGTGCACCTTATTTATGCATATTTCTAAAATGGGAGAAAAAAAAGTCTCTACAATAGTTTACTTTTCTTTTTCACAATGTTTTTTTTCCTTTTAATTTATGTATCTTCATATTGTCTCAGATCTTTGCAAGAGCACTTTAGAAAGTAAGAATTAGTGGTGAGAGAACTTTCATTACAGTGACAGAAATTACTCAACAGATGACTACTCTGATGTTGTAGAATTCAAAAGAAGCTCAGTATTGAGCTCTTCACTCTTCAATACCTATTCTATAACTTGCTAGAGCTGTTAGGATTATAGGATTTTGATATCATGCCTTTTGATGTCATCTTGTTTTCCCTACTCCATTGGATCCAGTTCTCCACTGTATCAAAACTAAAATTTGGGCAATGAAGCTGGAAATGCAAACTTTTCCTTCAATTGTTTTTACCTAAAAAGAGAATTTTAATATTTGGCAGGGTACTAAATGGTGCTAGTATTTCTTCACAACCGAATAATCATCACACCAAGATATTTGTTTGATTTGAATAATGAGAAAAAAAGAATGTCATGAAACTGTGATAAAGCACAGTCTTGGAATGAAGATGTGGGCCAGTTTGAGAAGCAAACAGGATCTGAAAATGTAATCCTTCTGTTGAAGAGGACAGTGGAAGATAAGTTTCTTTCCAGCTTGGCCAAAATGTTTCCCATGTTTATGATGGGGAATTCAGGGTCCACTTGGAGAATTGTGTGATTGTTTTCTTAGATGTTTCTTAGAAGTGAGAAAACCCTGCCATGATGTTATGGATGTAAGGCTATGTTATGTCAACATTTGTACTCCATATTTAGGTGTTGCTGATATACTAATAGCTGTATCATTACCCATGAAATGTAGAAAACAGAGAAAGCAAATTTTGAGTGAATATTTTCAGGAAAATTTGATGATGAATCTGTTGCCATGGTGATGAATTAGCTATTTTTCATTTTCGAATTTCAGAAATAAGAGGGGGAGGAGTGATTGGTGGGTAGGAGAGTTATATAATGCTTTGTAAAACCAGTGATCTGAAAGGAAGGTCTATAATATTCACTGGGGTTTTTTGAATCATATTCAGCTTCAACTCATTTTTTTTCTTGCCAAGAATAAGAAAATTTGAGGCTTTTTTACTGTTTCTAATTGTGCTTTGAAGTATGACTGTTGCAGCAACTTTGTGTAATTTCTTAGAGTTTCTGTAGAAACCAGGAGAGTAGATTTAACAATCTTTGGAAAGTTTCAGAATGGGACAGGAGCAGAACAGAACTTTGACCCTGAGTACTGGAAAATGAGCCAAAATCAAAAGAAGACAAAACCTGTGCTAGACAAAAAGTTCTTTAGTCACCAAACAATAACAGGGACCTATATATAACAGTAAATTTCTGTTGGGTACTGATTGGCTTTTCAGCTTTTGAATCCACACTAATTTTAACTTCACTGTCTTCTAGTTTCCATAACATTTACAATGCTGCAAAAGTGATGGGGGAAAAAATCACCGAAATAGAATATTGCTTATGATTACTATGAAATGGGATACAGTGTTTGGCATACAGATTTTCATTATACTGATATCTGGAGGCCTTCAGCTTTAACCATCAGGCCTGAGCATGTGCATTTCTAATCTCAAAATATATGGAGCAGCTGGAATATTTTTTTGCTGTATTTTTTTTAAGAAGTTGTATACCTGGTATCTGAAAAATTACAGTTGACTCTTTTTCTTCTTTACTGCTTTTTAAGTAAAAGGAAAAGCTGTAAATAAAACAAGATATAAAACAGTGCGTGACACATTCTGTCCTGCAGCAATTACATGGATGTACCAGCAATATTCACTGTTGCGTGTACAGGCTGTTTTTCTGCTAAGTATTTAATTCCTGAATTCATTTGCTGTTTAAGAATGAAAGCAGCAGATGGTTGAGAAGGAAACTTATTCACTGTTTAATTTGATTTGTTTATTCTGTTGGTAATTAATTCCATGCTTCAGGACCTACTGGTTGCTCCCTTTCCCACTGTCCTCTGAACCACTGGAGACTGACTACTGTTAGAGAAGAGATACTGGATTAGGCGAGCTGGTGCTTTTGGTGGCATTGAGAAACTTTTCAGCTCTCTGGCTAGCATGTCTTGCTCATATATGACAGACACTAGATTTTGAGTTACAAAGTAATATTTTCTCCATATCAGATTAGCAGTGACTTTCTTTGTTCGTCCAGTTTAGAGATTATTGTTCTGCTTTTGTTGTCTTTGGCGGTACGTAGCAGTGTCTGCTTCTTGGGTAGTGTGAGCTCGTGTACTCTGTCAGTACATGGACTTTGATCTTTCCTCTTCTCTTTCTATAGCTTTGTGTTTTCTCTTGTTCAACAGTAATAGTTTTAAGTTTATAATACAGTGGCTGATATCTTTTGAGGTGAGTCATGAAGGGGCAGATAGAGAGCCTTCTCTTATATCCATTAAAGCTGCTGTCAAAACTCTGATTAACTTCAGTGTCTGGGATCTGAACAAGCATTCCGGATGTCTGGGAAGAATTTGAGTTAATGCTTGAATCCCTGAATAGTCAGATCTTTTTGAAATGTTACACAGGTTTCCTTAAAGTTTTGAGTTCATATTACTTATAGAAGTACTGATCCATTAATGATAATTTCTATTAAAATCATGTGAATTCTAGCCTCAAACCTGAAACTTTTTGTATCTGATTGTTTTTTTCTTTTTGTTAAAGAACTGTCATAAAATAATGAATACTTCAAATAAAAGTCCGGTATAAACTGCAGTTTTAAGAAGCTAAAGCAGCGCTAAATTTGATCCAGTAAACAGTATTAAAGTTAAATCAAATTATCTGTGCCTAAATATAACATTAGTACAACTGGATCTGTTCAGCAAGATCAATTAAAAGTGAAGTATGCTTGAGAGACATTGCATCTTTTGGAACATTTAGTAAAAACTAGTTATAAAATAGGTAAAAGCTATTCTCAAAGCCACAACACCATGCTCTGATTCAAACTTTCCTAAGAGCCAGTATTGTTAGGAATCAGGATTTCATTTGGGACTACCTTAGGAAAATGCAGCATATGGAAGCTTCACAAAAGAGTTTTTAAAATATTTTGGATGCAGTAGTTTCCATACTTGACATAAAGCCTCACATTAAGTTGATTATGAAAAGACAATATGTTCTAGTCACTTTGTGAAAGTGTTATTGCTTTGTGATATCTTACCCTAAGGAATAGCTGAAAACTTTTTACTTTGAGGTAAAAAAATTTACAAAACAATTTGTGTTTCTGAAGTCTGCATATTACCTGAAAGGAGAAGTATCGTGTTTCTTTGTATATGTAGCTCATGTTTTATGGAGTAAAATAAATGCTGAAAAAATTCATGATATCATGAAGTCACATAGATAGGCCTGCAAGTGAACTCATAGAGCTATATTTTTCCCTTCTATTCACTTAGACTCTTCTAGAAATTGTGCCTGCCTTTCTGCAAACAATGATATAGCATCTAATGACAAAAAACTGAAGCCAGACAAATTTAAACATGAACTAAGGAATTAATTTTTAACACTGAGGATAATGTAGCTTTAAAACAATTTATTATGGTGTGCGATAAGTTCTCCAATGTTACAAATATTTTACTTGAAATGGTGTGTTCTTCAGAAGATGTGCTCAAATTCATAACAAGAATTGATTAAAAAACTCTATAGCCTATGTGATGTAGGAGATCAGACTGGATTCTCACAATGCTCCTATCTATACTTACAATCTGAACTTTAATTATCTCCAACACAAAATTGAATCAGAATTGAATTTGTATCAGCACTGACACCAGTATGTTATCAGCTAATGTTAAGGAAGTAACATTAGCTGAATTCCCTTTCCTCTATGCGTGATTCTTAAATCATGCACACTAGCAAATACAGTGCCATGCCAAGTACATATTGCCAGTATGATTGCTATACTATTGCTGTTATCGCTGCCTGTATTACAGTTAACGACAGAACAAGATTGGGGCCCTATTGTACTATGTGCCTATCATCTGCATGATCAGAAAATTATTGAGTAAGTGAGCTTCTTGGACTTGCTCACTTCATCCCAGTTCCTTTCAAATTATTGTGCTTGCTTTCTTTATTGTACGCAGATTTTCTCTCATTCCTATTTCTAGCACAGACAGAATAAGGTTAAATAGAACATATGGTCATGAGTGGCCTCAAATAAAAAATAATCCTTGTCTGAAATGAGCTACTGAGAAATAAAATACAGGATAATATTATAATATTGCAATAAAACAATCAATGTCAATAATAAATCCATATATTGGACTTAGCAACCACAGAATGACTCCTATACATTAAATTTAGGTGGGGTTTTTTTCAGTCAAGGTATATGTAAACCACTTTAATTCTGGTTTTGTTACGTTTTAAGAATTCTTATGGAAGATGACAGCCTCAATATTTGCCTATCATCTCCACTAAGCAGTAAGATTGAGCTAGGCTTCTAGTTATAAAATAAGTTTAGACTCCTGTATAGCTGCAGCTAACATCCTGCATGGGTCAAGTATTCTTTAGTGTTCAAGATCTAGTAACTGACAAACACGTTTGTGCAGTCTCCTTGTTATATTTCAGTTGCATCAAAAGACCTGAACTGTAACAAAGGTAACTGAAATAGTAAGAGGTAGTTCCTGAGGAGGGAATCATATCTACTAAATTCTAGTGATTATTTTGTTCTTTTAATAAAACATGTTACAAGTCTCAGGTGCATTGGAAATGAAATTTGAAGCCCTAAAAGCTTTACCCATAATCTAGTTTACTTCAATGAAACTTTCTTTATCATAGTGTCATGAGATCCACTTAATTCCTTTTTGAAACTTCCCATTCAGCTTCTAGAGAAAATAGAGATTAAGTAGAATTTATGAAGTATGATATAAAAATATTAATATTTTTGCTTTGTAAGAGTGATCTTTGTTTTAGATATCTGAATAGTAGTTACATATTTCATTAACACTATTAGAGCTAACCAAGGGAAGAGGGGAGAAAAAAACATAGAAAAATGTCAGAATTAATAAGTATGTAAATGATTACTTGTCTTGCAGGAGCTCAGGCTTGCACAAGTTATTTAAGGAGGGCATGATTACTTTTCTGATAATAGTCAAAGAATGAAATTATGTCAGATTTGCAGTTCTAATTGTGTTGCTTTCAAGTATTCAAGAATGGTAACAACTTTGTTTCAGAAGAGGGCAAGTCTTTTCAAACAAAACTTTAATCCTGACTGAAGGAAAATAGAGACTTACTCATTTTATATCCCCCTGCATCATTCTGTGTTCTCCAAATTTATCGCTACTTTAAGCAGCAGAAAATATTTATTTCTCTTCTTCACTCAGGGAACTGGTTACCAAATTCCCGTAGGCCTCTTTCACAAGCTCATGCTCAGTGCCAGCATGACCATCACACATTGTTTTGTATATCATAGTCAAAACCAGCAGACACCTCAGGCAGTACGATCATGCCAGAATTCACATGCTACATTGGACTGGAATGATCGCTATCTGTAAAAAGTCAAAGAAAACAATCTCCTCTGCCCTGTTTAGTCAACAGCAGAAAAATGCCACCTACTCAGGGCATTCACATAACTCTTCAGGGGTATAACTTTATAGAGCAGAAATCAGTGGAAACTGGGTTTACTGTGCTGTGAGAAGAAATTAGCTTTTATGGCTGAGCAGTGGGAGGTCATGGTTTCCATCCCACTCGTCTCCTTTCACAACCTCCAGAGTGAACTTGGAAGGACTCTTTAAACAATAGGTAAGGAGATGCCTCTATGGGATTTTGTAACACACGCAGCCTGTTCCCTCCATCTTCTCAACATGGACCTAACTCTATTGCTTTCAGGTAGAGAGAGAGGTTAATTTTTTCTCACTACACACCATTGAATGAACTAGAAAGAGACATCACCTGTGGTCACTCATTTTATTTCTGAGCAATATCTCCCAGGTCCTATGAGGATGACAACAGAGCAACAATGTGTTCAAAACCCATTAATTGGATGGTAGCATTCAGAGGGTAGTGGTCAATGGCTCAATGTCCAGCTGGAGATCGGTGATGAGTGGTGTCCCTCAGGGGTCCATACTGGGACCAGTACTGTTTAATATCTTCATCAATGGCATAGACAGTGGCATCGAGTGCACCCTCAGCAAATTTGCAGATGACACCAAGCTGAGCGGCGCGGTCAACATGCCTGAGGAATGGGATGCCTTCCAGAGGGACCTGGACAAGCTCGAGAAGCAGGCCCATGTGAACCTCATGAGGTTCAACAGGGCCAAGTGCAAGGTCTTGCACCTGGGTCAGGGCAACCCCTGGTATCAATACAGGCTGGGGGATGAAGGGATTGAAAGCAGCCCTGTGGAAAAGGACTGGGGGGTACTGGTGAATGAAAAGCTGGACATGAGATGGCAGTGTGTGCTCACAGCCTCCAGAATGCCAACCCTATCCTCGGCTGCATCAAAAGGAGCGTGGCCGGCAGGTCGAGGGAGGGGATCCTGCCCCTCTGCTCCGCTCTGGTGAGACCCCACCCACAGTGCTGCATCCAGCTCTGGGGTCCTCAGCATGGGAAAGACATGGACCTGTTGGAGCGGGTCCAGAGGGGGCCACAAAAATGATCAGAGGGCTGGAGCACCTCTCCTATGAGGAAAGGCAAACAGAGTTGGGGTTGTTCAGCCTGGAGAATAGAATGCTCCAGGGAGACCTTATTGCAGCCTTTCAGTACCTAAAGGGACCTTATAAGAATGACGGGGACAAACTTTTTAGCAGGCCCTGTTGTGATGGGACAAGGGGTGTTGGTTTTAAACTAAAAGATGGTAGATTTAGACTAGATATAAGGAAGAATTTTTTACAATGAGGGTGGTGAAAGACTGGCCCAAGTTGCCCAGAGAGGTGGTAGATGCCCCATCCCTTGAAATATTCAAGGCCACATTGGACAGGGTTCTAAGCAACCTCATCCACTTGAAGATGTCCCTGCTCATTGCAGGGGGGTTGGAGTAGAAGACCTTTAAAAGTCCCTTCCAACCCAAACTGTCCTATGACTGTATGAAAAATAACTGCACTCAAAGTGAGAACAAGTGTGAGCTTGCCCTATACTCTGGGTGTGTACGGCTTGCATATGAGGTAAAAATTAGTTAGATTTTAAAGGTGTAACGGTGGGACCTGACTCATCAGTGAGAATAAAGGACGCACTGATCACTGATTAGAAAGGAGTGTCTGGTGAAGGTCAAGAAGGCCTATGATATAAAGTCATGATAGAAGCACAGAAAGCAAATACAATTTTATGAATTGCCCACAGACACTTTGCTAATGGTTTGTGCCAAATGGTATTTCATTATCGTATGATAACAAGTCTAACACTGAGGATAACTCACTAGCTGAATGAAAGAGCAGATGCATGAGCAGACTAGCCAATGCTGACCAGGAAAACAGCAAAGAATTTGCTTTCTGAATTGAGTTTCCATGTCTCTGTAACTGAAGTAGGAGAATATTGCACAAATGAGTGTCACTAGTTAACCTGATAAATCAAGTTATACAAATGCATCATTTTTGATCTTATTTATCTAATTAATAAGTTTTGCTTTTTAACATGACTAACAACCTGTGGACTTCCCTCAAGCGAGATTCTCATTACACTTTAAAAGTGGTTTCAAAATTAATGAATGTAATTAGAGTGACTGACATAAACTTTGGCTTAAATCATGCCATGCTTGTTTCTCATGCTAAACTGCCATACAGGTCTGACAGACTTTTCTGAGAAGTGCTGTAATGTTAGTTATAGTGAATCTTCAGACTAGTAGAAAAGGAGGAGACCAATTATTGCAATAGCTATAACTGGCTCAGGACATTGCTGAGAAGAAATAGCTCTTTTAAGCCAGGGCTCTCAATGACCATTTCAGCATTAAGATTTAACCTATTTGCCATGTGGTTTGAATTGAAGCTTATTTAACATTATTTTATTTTTGAGCTTTTAAAAAATATGCTAAATGTTAAAATGAGGGGGTTTGCACATCCAGCATAAGGAATAGAAATCTGGATTTGATCTGTTAGAAGCAGGAAACAGGTAAGAGCAGAATTCCAGAAAAGGCACATTTGTACGCACATGCAAAGCCACACGGACACGCACAGAGTTCCACACAAGCACGGGGTAGGCACAAACTGTAGTCTGTCCAAAGGCCAATGTTTCCAAGAGACATAGGTACTGACTTACACAGTGTTTGGGCTGTACCCAGAGCTCTCTATAGGAGCAAAGCTTTAGCTTTAGGCAAGGATATACTTTATTTTCTTTTTTGCAATGCTTTCACTTACATGTGGGAAATACTTGTTAGCGAACACATTCTGTGACCTCTGGGGAATCAATGACTATATTTTGCTCTGATTTCTATAGCATGCTAGTCACAGCTGTAAATTTGTGCTATAAACAGTGATACATGACATAGCAACAAAGCCCTCATTTTTGTACTATCAGTCGATAATACCTCTAAATTATAGATAATGGTAAATAACAGCTTTAAGAATACTCCTAATTACAACTCACATTTTTTTCTGCTATGCATCATCTAGAACATTAGATAAAGTCAGTTAAACTGGAAAGAGTAGGAAGTTGAACAAAAGACTGAATACCTGCCTCTTCACTTTTTAAAAGATAAGGGTTACTGAAGAAAATATAACCCCCAAAAAGCATTTGTCCAAACGTGAGTTTGGATTTTAACTAAGAGAAACAAGATTGCTTTTACTTCCTTCAGATTTGGAACAGTGGATGTTTCAAAGGTAAGGCTAATTGGAAAATTAGTGAAACACTTCCTTTAATGATGTTATTTTATTAATGATGACCTTATTGCTCTAGTTGTTTTTATATCTTTATTGAAATATTAGTATTCAGTTATACGTCAGATACATTCAGATATATTTTATTCACAATGGAGAAAAAACAAATTGTTACCTGGCTCCCAAGATAAAAATGTGGGTTTAGCCCCTGGGATCAGATCTCATCTAGAATGAGATCTGAAGTCTCTAACAGAGATAGCTACCTAAAGATAAGTGCTGAAGACAAAGGAGTATCAAAGCCGTAAGAGACAGGAAAGCCACACTGAGATAAACAGCCATCCAGCTAGCCAAAGTATTTTGTCTTCAACTGCTAACAAAGGAGATGGCTAAGAAAAAGCACCAGCACAGAGCATGGGTAAGTGATACTTCTGTCAGTGATCTGTGATTATTATCAGTCCAGAGCTTCTGGTCATCTGCATCTTTCTATGTATTCTGTAGTCCTCAGTGAATTTTCCTTCCATGAATTTATCCCGCCCCCCTTTGGAGGTGTTGGGGCTTTTAGGTATCTCTAACCTTTTGAAAGTCACAATGATCTGGAAGTAAATTCCTTTTTTTTCTATTCAAAATAATAAGCATGATTTACTTTTTCTTGTAAATGTCTCTTAAATAGTGCTGGCTGTGTCTGCCTTTTTATGTAAAGGCTTGTGGTCATTACTCACAGAAAGTGGATACTGGGTTCAGCTTCCTTGAAAGCTGTCTTAAACACAGAAGGTCTTTCCAAGAGGATCACAGTCATTCCAAGTAATTGATTCAGCTAGCGAATGATGGGTTTAACTTAGTAATTTAACAAGGTATCTACACAATTGGTCTGAATTCATAGAAGTTTTCACAACTCCTTTACAGAAATGCCATGCACTATGCAGCAGTTGAACATTCAAATGAAACAACGGACATGAGATTTAATTTTTTTTATTCTCTATCCTTTATCTCTTTTCCTTAAATTCATAGTCAGGAGATAATTCTTACATTGAAGGAAAAA